>JAAVUB010000730.1:0-14716 GCA_014898885.1 Fusarium lyarnte (nom. inval.)
ATTTGGGACTGTAGCACTAGGCCCCGCCCCGCCTCAGGCCCCCACTGCATGAGCTGTCGGCATACACTCCATCAGCGACAGGGGGAGCCTCCCCACAACGTCGCCTGCAAGTATGCCCCCCCTTCTGCAGGGATGCCCTGCCAGGCGAACGTCGTCGTCAGCGCCGCTTCAAAGATGATTACCCCCCTTATCGTGCCCCACCGTTTACTTGCCTCCCATAAGTGCGCTCTTCCCCGGGCTGCCGATGACACCGGCAACCTGCATCCCCTTCTCGATCGCTAGACCGCTCCCTCTGCCGCCACCGCCTGTGTCTGCGACTCGCAGTGCCCAGACGCTTCCGAGGGGCTCCCGCCTCAGCCCATTGTAAGGGCCCTTCTCAACATCTACATTGCCAGGGTACACACTTGGTGGCCATTTTTACAGCTTCCGCATCTAAGAAGGATCCTTCAGCGTATCTATGAGAGTCCCAGGCAGTGCAGTGACCACGAGACCTTTTTGGACTACAAGCAGTGCTGCTTCTGGCCATATGGATGCTAGACTCGTCTCACAGCAGCCACAATGACGACCTCCGGCAGCTCAGTCGATACATCATGTCGGCAGCCATCGAAGCAGGACTCCACCGTCACAACAAAGACTGGGGTTTCACAGCTGAAGCATTGGAGATCCGGAATAGGACGTGGTGGTGTGCATACAACCTGGAGCGGTTAGTTGTCTCGCCCGATCGAGAGTTCTGACTCGACTGACCTTGCAAACTATGCAAGTTGCGACCTTGACAGGACGAGTCTTATCAATTCGAGACCATGCAGTCCGCGCGATGTTACCCAGTCCAACCACATTCGATGCTCTTACACCCCTTGAGAGCTCCATGGCCCCTGTTCTCCACAAACATAATGTTGGGGTTATTTGTCGCATAATTGCGTTGCGGAGAATCGGCGGTCGCATCCTCGAGTCGATCTACATAGCGAGAGGGCCGGGCGGCGCGGCTATAAATACTACATTCCAGCAGATTTGTGCGACCTCCGATCAAATTCGGAGAGACCTTGAACTCTGGGAGCAGCAATTAGAGGCAATGGAACTGAAGCCATGGCGGGAGTACTCGGAGATAAAAATTGAGTACTGCCTTTTGCAGCTTCTACTACACAGACCGTCACCAACATTCATGGTTCCCTCACGTCAAATGGCTTCATACTGTTCCAAGGCTGCATTATGCATCAACCGCAATCAGTAACTGGTCCAAAATCGAGGGCGATTATGACATTTCTGCTATCTGTCGATGTTTTAGACAACTGCACGATATCATCCTTGTTGGGCTAGCGGCTCTTTACTACGAATGGTAAGTTAGACAAGCTGAACCCCTGGAATGTGACTGACAGGCATGCTTGTCCTGCAGGCAAGCGATAGCCCTACCACAGACAGGGAATGATTCCGCGAGGCCACATTTCTTGGATGGCGGTGGATTCAATGTTGACGAGGCTCTTGATGCGTGGTATGATGCTTTGATGGGTGAGATACAAAATGGAGATGCCGAGATGATGGAGTAATATTTGAGGATAGAGAAAGAAAAAATAGCAAATTATGCACTGCAAATGAATAAAATTTTGATATCAATAAAACGGCTACAATTTTACGAGACAACCAATCAGTATCAAGGCGTGACCGATACCGGCGTCGGTCGTCATCAGTGAGACAGTTGAACCGCCGTTAGCCTGTAATTGACAGCTGACAAAAAGAGGCTAGAACGTCGTTGTCTCCGTTTAAACCCCTGTTCAGCTGGAGAAGGCTCCAAACGGAGGTCGCCTAGAGCCCTAGCCGGCCGGTGCCGAGACATTAATTTCAACCGCCACTGAAACACTCGACCAATTGCGGAGGTTCAGAAAAGTAAAAGTGGATGAATTTTATTTAGTAGGAAAAGACTAATAGATCGATCTCCGATGCATTTGGACAACTGAAAGCTCGGTTATTATGAGAAGAGAAACCCCACATTCTGACTCGATATGACCCCAGATACCATTTACCTTTCTGACTAGATATAGAGAGGATACAAGGCCATTGTGGTAAATAGCACGGCTTTGAGAACAACGGATTTGGTCACTTTAGTCTTGGGGGCGTGGCCAGTAACAACAACGGCTGAGGGACTAGCGTCATCGGAAGGAGATGCCGATTCCGATCCCGCTCCATCGCCGACTCCATGCCCGGCTTCATCATCCGCTGTACTAGAGGCTCTGTTAGGTGCATCCACAGTGCTACTAGCCTCCGCGCCAGCGGGCAACTCGGGAGCGCCGGTGTTCTTAGGGCTGTCGGGTAATCCGTCACCTTTTCCTGTACCACCAGAGACCTGAGAAGGTTTCTCGGCATCAGCGGCCCAATGGTGAGACCCCTGAACAGCTGTGGCTGACTCGATAGGGAGAGTCAAAGCGGTTGTGACTGGATGCTCGTCACAGACGTGACAGATAACGGCTGTGGTGGTGAAACCGGGAGGACACTCGGTGGAGGCAGGTATCTGGCAGTGAGATGAGGCGCAGGGGGCGGTTATGGTATAAGTATGTACACCGAGACCACTGGGGCCAAGGGTTGGAAGGGCAGTGGTGTAGATGAGTGAGCCACCATCTATCATCACCTGACCATAACCAGAACCACCGGAACCACCGGAGCCAAAGCCTGAGCCTGAGCCTGAGCCCATGGGGTCCAAATGTAGAGGTAGGAAGGAGACTGGTTACAGTGATAGGGGAAAGAGTGCTTGTTACAGTGCAGTTTTCGGGGTTTGAAGGCTGTCTTCGCCTGAAGGGGAGCCAGGAGGCATGACCAACAGCAGGAAAGAGAAGAATGAGCGGAGTGAATAACATGATTAACGAGTGAAGCGGTGATATGCGTGTTGGTGGTTTCTCATCTCGGAAAGATGGTTAGAGTATTTATGCTTTTCCCGTTGGCATGTCTCTAACCATTTCCAAGACCACGCATGAAGTCATCTCAACAACAACCACAACAAATCCGACACGCGATCCCTTTCTGACTTGATCAAGCCCACCCTAGAAGGTAGAAGAAAAGTTAGTCACATCGCTTAAATCTCCAAGACGTACTGGAATGTCCCCTGCATTGGTTCGTGATACTAACCACACGACATCCAAACGTGGTAACTGATATCTTTCCGAACCGACTATCCGGATTGAGTTTGCAAATCGGCTATTCTAGACAATGATAGGAACTGCCAACGGGCATAAGCAGCCGAAAATCATAACCGGAAGTGGAAGGTTTGTCTCGGCTACGCCCTTCCTGTTAACGGGGATCGTTACACAAATTCTCCCTCAAGACTCCACCACCCTATCAAACCCCAGTTATATCCAATACCACCCATGTTGAGATACTGTGGGTAACGACTGCGTATTAACTAGGGCAGAGTTAATATGACTTATACTTTAGGGCCTTCTGAATCTTCACCAATGAGTTGACCAAAACGTACCCCTCAACACCTTTTCAAGGCCTTACGATACCTAAAGCAGATAGAGGAATATACAAAAAGGATAATACTATAACATTTGAGGAATTTAGTGGCGCTATCAAGCGAGAGGATAACGAATTCCGTCGATTTATTCTCGTGGTAGCTTCTAAGCGAGCTTAGCTAACTAACTTCATTTAAAAGGTCTACTGCCTTTACATTCCTAATAGTAGGTCTTCACCCTTGCCCGGACGGATAGAGGGTAATCTAACATTGAAAAACTTATTCGTGGGTTTAAACATGCCATTCTTTGCGATATATTCGCTTTAGGGAAGTCATTCATGATGTTCTAGATCACCTTAATCAGAACCTTATCTATAGATATCAGAGTCTTCTGCAGTTGAAAGTCTTATTATTTATCACCAACACTCTCTTTCTTCATCTCTTTGTTATCACAATCGTTTTGGGTGTCATTCGCTTCGACGATGCGTCTTCGTCAGTTCATCCCTGAGCTTTTGCTCTTGGGCTCAACTGCTCAAGCTCGACCTAAGGAAGAGTGCCCTGATGGGGTCTCTATCGTAAAGGTCCAGCCTGAAGTTATCGTTGGGCTTCAGCCTGTCAGTATAAGCGCTGTGTTCACTAGCAATACTGTTCTTACTATTGATGGGACTACGATTCCTGACACTGGTGCTCCTACTACCTTGGTCACTGCGTTTACTATCACGAAGACCTCGACCAGGTACATCACTGGGTAAGTTTATTAGGTATCCAAGTCTTATAAGAGACTAATTCTGATGACTTGCATTTAGTAACCCAGAACCGTACTTTACTGGTCTATATACGACCGTCACTAGTCATGACCCCGGATCGAACCCCACTACGCTGACCCGACCGCCCTCTAGCAGTGATCACACCGGAACCGTTATCATAGTCAACCCATCGGAAGGCTCTGGTGGCTCTGGTGGCACACGCCCTGCCTTTACTGGCCCGTATACGACTATTACAAACAGTGGACCTGCTGGAAGCCACCCAACTACTTTGACTGTTGCCCTTGGGGACAATGACCCCAGCGGAACTGTCATTGTAGTTGTTCCCTCTGGAACTCAGAGCAAGACTTTCACTGGTTTATATACGACTATTACGGCTGATGGACCGGGATCTCAGGCTACCACTGTAACAGTCCCTCCTTCTGGCACTGGTGGTGCTGGAACTGTTATCGTTATTGAGCCAACATCTCATGGTTCCAAGCCCTCTTCCACCAACACAGGTAACTCTCCGGCAACGACTCTCATTATTCTACCATCTGGCACGGGTGGCACTGGCACTGTTATTGTTATTGGACCTACGGCATCTTCTAGGTCTGGACATGCTTCTTCTGGTGTCCCCAACCCCAGCTCTGTCACTTTAACGTCTTCCCCCGAAAGCTCCGACTCTGGCGCTTCAAGCACTTCCGGTTCCCCCTCCCAGCAAAGTTCAGACGTTTCTTCTTCCCAATCCATTACCTCTGATTCCTTGACCAATGGCAACTCTGGTTCTGCGAGCGGCACTTCTGGTGGCTCTGTGGTATCTATAACTGGAGTTTCATCGGGTGATTTGTCATCTCCTGTTGCTGGTAACTCTGGTTCTGCCTTCAGTACCTCTTACCCCGCATCCCAGGAGAGTTCAGGTGCTTTCTCTGGGTCCTCAGTGTCGGACTCCCTGACTAACGGTGGCGCCATTGGTACTGAGTCTTTGAGCAGTACCTTTACGGGCACCGATGGATCTCTAACTTCTACTGCTTCAGGGGCACCGCCAACCTCTGGCTCTCAGAGTAAAGAGACTTCTGGTGCTGGTGGCCCTAGCACCTCTGGTACGGCATCCCAGCAGAGCTCAGAAGCTTCCGGCTCCCTTACCAACAGTAACACTGGTAGCACTGGCACTGGCCTAGCAAGCAGCACTGGCCTCAGCGAGTCTACTAGTTCTCCACCAGGTACCTTATCGAACTCTAGTGCTGGCAGTCAGTCGGCCTCTTCTCTAGGAAGTTCTAAAGCCTCAAGCACCTCTAATACGGCATCCCAACAGAGCTCAGAAGCTTCCAGCTCCCTTATAAACGGTAACACTGGTAGCACTGCTACTGGCTTTGGCGAGTCTACTGGTTCTCCATCAGGTATAATGTCAACCTCTGGTACCAGTAGCGAATCGACTTCTGGTGCTGGTAGTCAGTCATCCTCTAATCCTGGAAGCTCTGATGGAGCTTCGAGCACCTCCGGCGCCGCGTCACAGCAGGGCTCTGATACCTCGTCATTCCTAACTACAGAGACTGATGGCAACACGGTTGCCCCCGGCTCTGCGAGCACCCCTTCTGGCGTTTCTACAACCCCATCAACTGAGATCTCCTCTGGAGCCGTGGCCTCTAGCTTCGGTTCAGAGACGTCTTCGTTTGGATTAGGCAGTGTATCTGAGACTGTAACTAATGGCAACACTGGCGGTCCTGGTTCTGAAAGTACCAGTTCCGGTGATTCTGAAATAACCTCAATTGAGATTCTTTCAGGAGCTTCATCCTCTGGAACTGGCCCAGAGGCCACTTCAGCCGTATCCAGTGCACCTTCAGATACCTTGACCGACAGCAACACAGGCGGCTCTGAGTCTACTGGCACCGCTGATGGCTCTGGCGCAGAGACATCTCCAGATGGATCAGGTGCTTCTTCAACCCTAGGGTCGGAGACCAGTAGCAACACTGGTGTCTCTGAATTTGCAAGCACTACATCTGGTGGTTCTGAAGGATCGTTTACCGGACTTCCTTCAGGAGCTTCATCCTCGCAGTCTGGCCCAGAGACATCCCCAATTACATCAGGGTCTTCTTCGGATACCGCAAGCAATGCTAACACCGGTGCGCCAGGCTCTGCAACCACCACTTCTAGTGGCTTTGCAGTATCCTCCACTGAACTTCCCTCAGCTTCATCCTCTGGATCTGTTTCAGAGTCTAGCTCGGTTTTATCGGGTGCTTCCTCAGATGCAGTAACCAATGGAAACACTGGCGGCCCTGAAACTGCAAGCAGTACCACTGGCGGCTCTGATGGATCTTCAACAGGAGTACCCACTAGTGCCACCTCCTATGGCTCTGGTGCTGAGTCTTCCAGAGCCGAGACTTCCGGAGCTAGATCAGGCACTTATTCGGTTTCCCCCTCAGAGGCTAGTGGCAACACTGGCGCCTCTAGCACCGCTGGCCCTGGTACCGAAAGTAGCACCCTGGCTGCCTCTGGGGGATCCTCATCCGGATTTTCCACTGAAGTTGCATCATCTAGCTCTGGGACTGGAGCTTCTGGCACTGTGACTACTGGCAGTGAGACTACTGCGGCTGGGTCAGGTACTTCTTTGGCTTCGGTCTCGGAGACAGGTGGTAACACTGGCGCTACAGGCAGCACCTCGGATATGTCTCCAACGGGATCTCCTGCCAGTGAGACCTCATCTGGCTCTGGCGCTGGAACATCTTCAGCAGCAACTGGCGGTTCCTCTGCTCCGCTTACGGAGATTGGCAGCACTGATACCGCGGGTACTGCAAGCACCACCTCGGCTGCCTCTGGAGGATCTACAACTAGAGTTTCCACTGGTCAGGCATCATCTGGTTCTGGTACTGAGACATCTGGAGACAATTCCGGTGCTTCTTCTGCTTCACTTACAGATACTGGCAATAGTGGTGCCCCTACCTCTACAAACATTAACGGCTCTGAAGAATCTTCGACAGGTGTTCCCTCTGGTGGTGCTACATCCTATGGCACCGGCTCTGAGACCTCCTCTGCAGGATCGGGTGCTTCTTCAACCGCTGCAGAGGAGTCAAGCACTGGTGCTCCTGCCTCCACCGCCAGTGTCTCCAGTGGTTCCGAAGGATCTTCAACAGGAGCTCCCTCTGGTGTTACATCGTCTGACTCTGGTTCAAACACCGCCTCTGCGGGATCAGTTGATTCTTCTTCCACTGCTGCTGGGGAGTCAGGCACTACCGGCACCGTCGCTTCGACTACCAGTGCATCTGAAGGATCTGGAGGATCTTCGACTAGCGTTCCCTCTAGAGCTTCTTCATCAGACCCTGGCTCAAAGACTTCATCAGTTGGACCTGAGGCCTCATCTGGAAGCTCTGGTACCTCTGAGCCTACTGTTGCCATCTCTTCTTCTGGCCCAGGTGCATCTTCTTCGGCTTCAGCTCCAGAGACTGACAGCACTGGTGTCCCTGTCTCTACCAGTGGTACCTTTATCGGTTCAGAAGTTCCTTCTACAGGACTTGCAACTGAGGCTTCATCTAGCTCTGCTGTAGAGACTGCTTCAACTAGCTCTGGCCCCGAGACAATCTCCACTAGACCTGGTGCAGAAACCACCACTACTGGGTCAGGAGGTTCAACTGGTTCTGGCTCAGAGACTGCATCTACTGGATCCGGTGCCTCTACCGAAATTGCTACTGAGGCTTCCACTGGTTCAGGCTCAGAGACTACCTCAGCTGGATCAGCAGCTTCAGCTGGAATTTCCACTGAATTATCTTCCTCTGGTCCTGGTTCAGAGATAGCCTCGTCTGGATCCAGTGCAGAGACCACCTCAACTGGATCAGGAGCTTTATCTGGTACTGGTCCGGAGACAACCTCCACTGGCTCTGGCGTAAAACCGACCTCCACTGACTCTAGATCAGAGACAACCTCGGCTGGATTAGGAGCATTATCTGGTTCTAACTCAGAGACTGCCTCTACTGCTACTGAGGCTTCCACCGAGCCAGGCTCCGAGACCACTAATATTTCATCAGGCGCTGATACCTCTACCGGTTCTAATCCTCCTGCCACCAGTACCTCTTCAAACTCTGACTCAGGTCCTGCTACTGCCTCATCGGGAGCTGTAACAGAGACTTCTAGTTCCGCTGGAGAGCCTTCGAACACTTCCTCAGGATCCGATGGCTCTTCGACTTCCGGTACTCCTTCCGAGAGCTCCAATACCTCCGCCAACTCAGGAGAGTCTTCTTCTACTGCTGGAGAGTCTTCTGGCACGTCTGGTATCCCCGCAGAGACCTCTTCCGGCCCTGGTTCTGAGACTACCGGTGCTACATCTTCTGACTCTGGTGTCGCCACTACCTCGTCAGGACCTGATGCTTCTTCTAGCTCTGGTGTTCCTTCTGAGAGTTCCAACACATCTGCTCCTCATACTGAGTCTCCCCCATCTAGTACTGGTGAGTCTTCCGGTACCCCGGGCGTTCCCTCGGAGACCTCTTCAGGATCTGGTTCTGAGAATACTTCAGCGTCTGAAACTTCTGGAGCCGGTGGATTGTCTTCAACGGCTTCTTCATCTGGACATGATTCAACTTCCGGTGGATCTTCTGCTACAACCGATGGTGGCTCGGGTTCCTCTAGCACTGCGGTTACCGCTGGTGAATCCTCTGGAGCTTCATCTGCTTCGCCTGAGTCCTCTTCTGCCGCGTCTTCAGAACCCACTGAGACGTCTGGCACTTCTACGGGTTCTGGAGAGCCCTCTGCGGCCACATCGGGTGTTTCTTCTGAGACTTCCAGTGACTCTGGCGTGAACAATTCATCCGACAGTGGCGCCTCCTCTGGACCTGCTACCTCCGCTGCTCCTGAAACTTCCTCTAGTGCCACTGCCAGTTCAGACGCTTCCAGTGATTCTTCCGCTAGCCCCACGTCTGTAGCATCCGAGCAGTCTTCTGCTACTTCAGATGGCCCTTCCGAGACTTCCAGTGGTGATAGCGCCAACGGCTCTTCAGATGCTGGTGACTCGTCAACGTCCAGCGCTGAAGCTACTTCCTCAGCAGCTGCTGAGTCTTCATCTGCGTCAGCTATTTCCACTGAAGCCTCCAGTACTGGTAGTGCCTCTAGCTCCTCTGATTCTGGCGCCTCATCAACTTCCGGCGCTGAAGCTATTACATCGGCTGGTGCTGAGTCCTCGGCCACTTCGACTGCCCCTGCGGAGACTTCCAGTGGCGCTGGTGTAAACACTTCATCTGGCAACAGTGCATCTTCCAGCCCTGCTACCTCTGGCGTTCCCGAGACTTCCTCGGGTGCCTCAACCAGTAACTCTCCTGCCAGCTCTACTTCTGCGCCATCTGATGGATCCTCTGCTACATCAGATGTCCCTGTGCAAACCTCCACTGATGCTGGCGCTGGTAGCTCCTCAGACACTGGTACCTCAACTACCACTAACGCTATAACCTCATCTGCACCGGCCGGCGAGTCCTCGCAGACTACATCAGATGCCCCTGCTGAGACTCCCAGTGATGCAGGTGCCAGTAGCTCTTCAGATGCCGGTGCCTCGTCTACCTCTGGTGCTTCACCAACTTCGTCGGCCGGCACTGAGCCCTCATCTGCCCTAGCTGGAGAGTCTTCGTCTACAGCTGTACCTGCGGAGACCTCAAACGACGCTGGCTCATCTGCTGCTGCAACCTCCTCCGATTTACCCGAGTTATCCTCATCTGGTGCTGAGCCTACTAGCACTTCCGATGGCTCCGGTGCCAGTGCCACTTCTTCTCCCGCAACATCAAACACCCCCGAGACTTCTTCCGATGTCAGCGTAGAGACATCCAGCGATACTGGTGCCAATAGCTCCTCCGGTTCTCCTCCTGCCACCTCTTCTGATGCGGTCGAGACTTCTTCAGCTGGCACCGAACCTACCAGCAGCTCTGATAATGCCGCTAGTACCACCTCCTCGCCCGCTGAGGAGTCGTCATCGCCAGCTACCTCAGATACCCCCATGACTTCCTCTGGAGCAGCCGCTGAGACCCCTTCTGAATCTCCTACCGAGACGTCCAGTGATGCTCCCGCCAATAACTCCTCTGAGGAAGCTAGTTCCTCTGCACCTGCGACCTCCTCCGAAGCACCCGCTGAGACCTCTTCCGGGGCTCCTGTTGAGACTTCCAGTGATGTTGCAGCCAGCTCCTCGGAGGCTGAGAATTCATCCGCCCCAGCAACATCCTCCGGGCCCGCTGAGACGTCTTCTGCCGACACTGAGCCTACCAGCAGTGCAGTCGATACCTCTTCAGCCCCCGCCGCCACATCTGCTTCCGAATCCTCTTCAACCGCACCAGAGACAAGCACCGAGCCCACTTCATCCACTGTGGAGAGCAACACTGCACCCTCCTCAACTGAAGACTCAACTACTTCGGCTGCACCTACAATCGCCGCTCCCAGCTCAACCACTCCTGGGGCTCAGACCACATCGTCTGCAACTGAGTGTATCCCTTCGCCAAACACTTCGGGTACTTGCACCGTGGCTCTCCCCGCTGACTGTGCAAAACTCGCGACTACCAATGGTCTAGCTCTCATCCCTGTCCTCGCTGTCTGTACTGTTGCCCTCGGGCCCTATGCCGTTGGTAACGTTGCCTCCTGTCTCGCGATCACCCCCATCATTGGCTCTTCTGGTTTGAGTATTTTCAACTGTGTCGTTGATGTCTTGGAAGAGCGTTGCATCACAACTCTTCCCAAATCTTGCACAGATCTGGCAAATTCCATTGGCCTTGAGCTTGTCGCCGACGTTGCCGTTTGCGCTGTTGCTCTTGGTCCCTTTGCGGCTGGGAGTGCTGCTACATGTCTCTCCACTGGTGACATCACTGGCGGTACAACAGGTACCAGCATCGTTGAGTGTCTTGAGATTGCCTTTGGCCTCCAGTCTGGCATAGATACTGTTACAGGAGCTGTGTACTGCGCTGCACCTACCACTGCACCTACCACTGCACCTACCACTGCACCTACTACTGCACCTACTACTGCAACTACAACCACGCCTGCGACCACTGTATCTTCGACTACATCTGCAACTACAACCACGCCTGCAACTACTATATCTACAGCTATATCTACAACTACATCTGCAACCACTTTATCTGCAATCACTACATCTATCATTACAGCTACAACCACACCTACAACTACTATATCTACATCTACAACTATACCTACAACTATATTGACAACCACGTCTGCGACCACGTCTACGTCAGTCATCCCCTCGGTTTGCGCCACCACACTTCCTCAGGCTTGTCAGAGCCTTGTCAATAGCAATGGCCTTGGTCTCAATTTGGGCATCGGCGGTTGTACATCAGCACTCGCTGACTACAACACTGGTGCAGTGGCGGCTTGCACCAGCAACTTAGGTTTTGATGGGGTTGGTGCAACTGTCGTTGCATGTCTTCAAAACACTCTGTCTAGTCAGTGTATCACGGTACTTCCAGCGGCTTGTACTAGCCTTGCTGGCCAAGGTTTCTTGCAACTTCTCTTTACTATTGGTGGCTGCCAAAATGCTCTTGGGCCATTCGGAGCTGGAGGAACGGCGAACACTTGCTTGTCCGCATTTAAAGGCAGCGGTGACGCCGTTATAGCTTGCCTCAATGGTGCAATTTTCGGTACTACTGCGGCGAGATAAGGCTAGCTTCTAAGATAGTCGGGTAAGAGACAATGGAATTGTTGTCTGCGTGGGAGCCTTCACCTTGAACCTCTTCCTTGTGTAAGTTGTTGGGCAATTGGACAATCTCAGTATCATCCCGCTTAATGTGGCAATAGTAACCAGCATGGGTCATATATACTAGCTTCATTGACATTCAATGCATTTCCTTTGTCCATAGAGTCCTCTGTCCATGCAGTGATGGTGCGATTTTTCATTCGCCTAATGCATTAGTGTGTTATCCATCGTCTTAGTTAAATCAGCTAAGAAAAATGTCAACCGCATCAAACCATAATCGTAGTAGTTTTGCTATGACCAGTTCTTCCAGTATAACTAATGATTTCATGCCGAAGACAGTACTGGAAACACGGAGATTGAATGGACATAGAGTTCGGAAGGCCTTCAAGAACAATTGAAGCTGAATGGGACTGTTGAACTTTGATTAAAGGAGGTGTGCAGGGGGGCAAAGATGATCGTAAACATCGTCTAAATCCAAAAGCATATCTTGGGGGATGAAATGGGGATGCGCAACCAACAGTGCTCAAGGGGGTTGGTCGACCTGGAAGACCAGATCTCCTAAGTCTGCCAAGGTCTTCTACGTCGATCTCTTTGCATCGACTTAGCCTTAATAGGGTTTAGTATTTGTATCATGTTGAACGAGGTGTCTCAGAATTTAGTAGTGATTCCGGGCTGTATATGTTTTTGGGTCATCAGTGTTATGATCGTACGAGGTTGTTGTCACTCTCCAAATTTCTCTTTTAAATTTTCTTTTTCTTCTTCCATTAGTAAACAGCTTAAACGTTGTGGGAGATGTCGATCAATATGAGTGAGGTCAACGACGACCTGTCATCGAAAGTCCGCAAAGCCGTAGACTGATCTCTTCCCATGAGATAGTAGGGCCAAGGACAGGGGCAGTGAGCACAAGGCGCTCCTCAAACTGGCATTGTTTAATATAATTTCATCCTCGTCATGAATCGCATATAGTGAGTTCTGAACAAGGATATCAGGGATGAGGCTATTAGATCACTCAGGTTGTGCGAAACTGAAAACACGAAGGTATAGAGATTGCAATTGTAACCACTTATCGTTTCCATAGCATCAATAGCATCTTAGTGCTTCGCTATCTAAGGATGAAAAAACTACAGTTTGATAGATAAAACTCTCCTTTATTCGCTCAACGAGAAGTCGTATCGGCATCTTTAAAGTTGCCTCTTGGTCTGTTAAATTCCATACTCTCTTCCTCTCCATGAACATAGGAAAGTAAGCAGTACAAGCGGCTTCATTGAGCCAATTATCGACTGATAAGGAGGTTTAAGCCACAGATTTCCTGTGCTTTTTGATTCCAGTTGAGGAGATGCGGAGATATGATAAGTGATTGCAGAACATGGCGCCATCGCCACAGCCATTAGCATCCGTTTCAACTCCTTCGACCTGGGCATCTACGGTAGGTTCAAAGACGGATGCGGGCTCTCGGAAATTTAGAGCAGCCAATACAGTACGGGTGAACTCTACCGAACAGAGAATCAATGAACACCTCCGATAACAAAACTAGCAAGCTTTAGATAACTGGAATCATAAGATTGGCATAGACGGCATGCGGTATTGCCGCTCATCGCTGTGCGGGCCGTTGCAGTAAGGATCGTTAGTGCACACTTGCCTGCACATCTGGGTCCTGATGCACATTTCCTCAAGAAAGATCAGTTCTAAATCCCGCTCCCACTTGGCTCAAGTATACTCCACGGGCTCGTCACAGGATCCCATCAATTAGACAACAGTGGTCTCATTGTAAATGGTGTAGCGGCTATCTACGCTGGCGGTAAGGAGTAGGATCTCGTACTTTATGCCAGCTTCTCACGTGCCTTTCCACATTTGCTTTTCGCGGTGCTCCATCTCTTGCCAGTTTATACGTACATCCTGGGAAGTTACAATACCATCGGGTTGAGCCATGCTGTTCCTCGGTATGACGATCGCGATCTTTCCTTAGGGGAAAGCTTGCGTTGCAACCTGCCACATTGCATTTGAATGGTCTTGTATGTGTCTTGAGATGAGCCCTTTTAAAATATGTTAGCCTTGATATTGTCAGGAAATTGCAAGATTAGGAACTCACGTGTACTTCTTTCTGGTCGCAAGGAGGGTCAAACACCCTGGGCACTGAAGAGCGTTTGAAGAAGCTGAGCCATCTTGACTATCGTCATTTATCAGGGGGTCCTGGTCTTCAGGAACATGTTCTGGCCGTGAATCTTCTCCGCCTTGCGCGCTCTGTCCAGCAGGCTGTGTAGTACTAGGTAAAGGGCCCTCGTTTCCGGACTGGGTCCAGCGGGGGTCAATGAACTGGGGAAGTCGGCTTTCGCGATCTTGATAGTGATAGTGATTTAGAAATGGTGACCTCTCTAGTTCAGGTAGCCCCGTTTGGTCCTGGCTAGAAATAAAACACCCCTACCTGGGCTTGAAACTGGCGATATCCGAACCTACTGAAACAGGGTTAACAGATTGAAGAGAGAATGCAACGGCCCAACAAGTTGTTAAAGAGCGTAAAGAGTTGGCCAAGGAAGTGGATGCAATGAGTGACTGCGGAAGCACCGCCAGGGTCGACCGTGAAGGAGGAAAAAGAGAAAGGGACATCTTCAGCTCACCTACGAAGCTTATATACGTCGATCGTGGGGAGCTGGATTACCACGAATCAGAAACTTCGGATTAACTTAATGGTTCCCGATTGGCCAAAGTGCCTGGCTAGGCCTCAAAATCTGCGGGATGATGATTGTTGTGCCAGGCAGATCGGGCCAATCATGTTGAGCCCCCGGAGGCGACTCGGTTGAATTTCGAAGAACGGCATCAGCCATAGAAAAACCATAAATGGGAGAGGATTTCCTCTGCAGTTCACAA
>JAAVUB010000732.1:0-22442 GCA_014898885.1 Fusarium lyarnte (nom. inval.)
GTGCTACTACGAACATGCCGTGCATGGACCTGAGGAAGATGCTGAACGGTGGATAGAGCTAATCTTATGTCGACCTCGCAGGTCCTGCAGGTACCGCCGTTATGCTCAATCCTCATTATGTACCCTTCCACCCTCAGTTCATTCCCTCATCTATGAATTACAAGCCATCTCTTGCATTATGGCCCGGAATAGCGTCAGGTCCTTCATGAAGCGATCGAGAACAAGCAGGAAAGTGTTATTGGAGGTCGTTACCGGGCGTTGTTGACTGGTGGTTGCTGTCGCCGCCGTCATCGCCAGCCTCGATGGTTAACGTATTACCGTGTTCATACATGTTGCCTGAGGTATTTTTGGTTGGTAAGGACGAGGTTAGGCAAATGAAGAAGGTGAGGGAGGGAAGCATCGATAACGCGAAGCTCAAGTTATTGCTCCGTGAGGACCGCTCCCCCGACGACGATGCCTTGACTACCACTGAGGAGCGCTTCTGCGATGCCAGTTCAACAAGGTTGCCATACTTTGCCAAAGAATTTGATCAAGCACCTTTTGATCTTTGGAAAGCTGGTTGAGGTGACAAAGGACCTCAACTCAAGAGATCCGGAGAGTCCAAGCCATTTAGATCCATCGCAAACCGGTCCGGCATCTGTGGAAAACCCACTACAGAAGGCTCCCACACGGTACTCGTTCCGGCTGGCGCTGGGTGGCTCGGACACTCTAACACAGTATCGCTTATCCCGCTGTGGGTCCTCGTGCTGATGGTGGACGGAACGTTTTCGTTCGTGTGAAGAGATATCGAATGCTCGAGACCAGTCCACGATTCAAATCTGTACTCGGGGCTTTGGCTCGAGGGCATCTTATTCATGGACGGCGCAAACGGCGAGATCTGCTCCAAGGCCATCGATTGCGGCGAATCATTGTCATGGAAGGTATTGGGGTCTATTGTCGAGCCCGGCCCGTAGAGCAGGCCCTCAAAGTTGAATTCGTTGTTGAAGGCAGCCATCGGCGGCGCTGTCCGCAGGCCGGGGCTGAAGTCGATGCCGCTCAAGGTGCTCATCTCAAGCAGCTTGGGCAACCCTAGCTGCGCCACTCGCTGTCCCATGGCTGCTGACACGTTGCCAAAGCCACGGTCCAAGTTGTGGGTGGGCAAACAGGCCAGACTCGGGTGTTGGCTATGGGTATGGGTGGGAGGGATGTTTCGTGCGACGGAGGCATTCGCAGCAGCAACCATCTGCGTCGCGCTGCCGTCGACGTGGCTGATGGTATTTGCCCGTGGCCTCGTAGAAGTAGCCGACGCATTGGATACAGCTGGGTTAGGTCCTGCGACGCTATTCTTGCGACCTTGGCTCTGGCCGGGGGCGACGCCGCTGGCAGAGGTGCGACGGTTATGGGGACATGACGACGGGGTCGAGGTCTGGTGCAGCTTCTGCTGGTGACGCAGCAGCAGATCGCGGCGGGAGAAGCATCGTGCGCATTCCGGACACTTGAAGGGTCTCTCCTTGGTGTGGGAGCGCTCGTGTCGCTTGAGATGTTCCAATCGGGCGAAGGAGCGCTGGCAGGTGCCGCAAATGTACCGGCGAGGCTTATCTGTCTTGCGAGGAGGGAAGCTGGCCGGCGTCTTGATGTTGACTGGAAAGGTCAGTATGGAGCATTGAGGGCAGAATGGGCGGGCGGAGCGGGTCAGGTTGAGGAACAATAGTGGTAGTGCCGGCGACGGCAGGATTGCGCACCAGAGTGGCCCGCTGTGGAGGACGTGCTGCCTACGGCTGCGTTGGGCAAGGGGGAATTGGACATGGTGGTGAGGATGGCGTGAGGGAACGAGCAACAAACAGCACCGACGAAGCACGGTTCTGGAGTTTGTAGAAGATTTCGTGAGGCTCAGGTTTCCGCCTCCGGCGCCTCGCTCTCTCTTCTCTGTTCGACACGACGCAGCTTACGGGACAATGTCAGAGATGCTGCCATGCTATATTGATAAAAATCTGCAATTTTAGCTGACGAGAGGAAATGTGAATAACTTAACGTCACAACGGCATAGAGCGGGTGTCATTATGATGGCAAAATTCACCAGCAGTGACGGTATTCCGAATATCTAGCATGATCGACCTCGGAAGGACGAGTGGGGCCTTAGCTGCTGTGTCTTCTCTTGTGGGGCCACAAGGACCAAACTGTTTGGGCTCCTACGGGGAATGATGTGGATTTTTGTGTCATTGCCACCTAGAAGAGCAGCGAGGATCACGGAGTGTCAGATAATTGGTTCCATAGGGGTCATTGATGGCACCAGTCAATTGATGAGAATTATCTAAAGAACAAAAGAGATTGAACAGCCATGTGTTCAGGCATAGCTATTTAAGCTTACGTCGTTAGGATTAGAGTCCTTGATGCGACAAGCGGAATGTGAAACCGGATATACGACCCCAAAGTATGGGCCGCGTTTCATATCCAGTAGCACGCCTCGCTGAAGCACAGAAGAAACCTGGTGTTGATATGCGACGCGGAGGCATGATAACCCGCAGTCACGCGTGCTAGGAATAAAGTGTGAACGGTAGAAGAAGTCTGCCTTAAGTTTTCTGTAACTAATCCATCCAGCCAAGTACTTGTACAGAGAGTTTAGGTCATTCTGATCCCAAAATTCATCAACCATGACAACATTTCCAAATCAGCAAACAGGGGCAGGTCCCACCAAGTCTCGGCGAAATGTAGCGTGCGTCACCCGGATTTAAATCTATGCTTGAGCCCAGCCTCTACTCCCGCTAGGTTCACGAAACCCTATATTCGATAGCTCCATTTTAGTCACAATTCTCGAGAGAGTTTCCTCCCCACAATAATTTCCAACTATCCTATACATTTACGGGCTCCTGTTATCCACATCCAGCTATGACTGGCTTGGTTGGATCGTCAGGGCGCCAGCCGCCATCGTCTATCCTTGCCCCTGGCCAAGATACCAGCAAGCCTCTCAACAAAGCAATTGAACCTGATGACACCCAGGCCATGAGCCCGCGGATAACGACCGCGGAGATCGAAGCGTTGAAGTGTGAAATGCATACTGAACCGTACCGGCTAGTGAAGATGATTGAATCCCCCTATGAACGCTGAGAGATGCTGGAGGGCTGCCATCGCGGGACCTGCTCACTAACGTTTGTTCCTGTGGATATAGACATGCAAAAGCTTTGCGGGACTCTCTACTCCTCATCTTTAACCGCGTTGAGGCAGTTGAGAAGGGATACGAGAAGCTGGACAGCAACAAAAAGTTGCTGCAGAAATATGTGGAGGACTTGACTAGCGTGCAACAGACCACGGCTTCGGACAGCCACGAGAAGTACTGAGCTTTTCTTGTGAAGTTTTTGTCATTCTCCCGAGACCGACTCGCTTTCTTCTCCATTCATCTGCCGGGAATGAAGGCCGTCATGGAGAGTGTGTGTGGAGCCCTGTAGCTTTGTCTCAAACCTGCAGAAGATGGATTGCAGGCTCCATCGGTCCGCTACAAGGCAATATCCTTCTTTTTATAGTCAGAGAGCTCCTTGAAGGTGCCGCAGGTAAGGCAGGTTGTGCCTGTAGCACCGTGGTCATGCTGGCGAAAAGAGAGTAAGAGGCCCGGGGACGAGAAGAGGTTATTCACAAAGACGTGATATGTCGACTTCGGCAGTAGGTTTATATGGGCAACAACGATGCTCTGAGTCGAGTTCAATGCAATGACTTTATCTCCATCGTCTGTGAAGACGTGGATTACTTCTTCAACTTTATCAGCCTCACCAGCTTCACTCTCTCGGTTGGCTTTTCCTCTTCTTCTTCCTCTCCCGCCTTCGCCTCCTCGAGCTGCTGTTCTTCTTCTCTTGGAGCGTTCAACGCCAGCGGGGCTGTAGTCTGCACCGGGTTGGTGCCAAATCCATTGCAAAAAGATACCAAATTGAGCCATAACTCACAGCTTGAACCATGTGTTAGTAGGCTTGCCGGGTATATATGTGACTTTTGAGTTCCTCCCTGTATCCCCTCAATTGTCGAAAGGCTCCCGAAAGTACCTTGCCCCACATGGCCCCCGTTACATGACAGGTACATGAGGGGAACCTAAAGACCTGCGGCGAATTTACGCCTATGGCACAGCATAAACTTGTCCGAAGGGGAAAAAGAAGCTAATTGCGTTGCTTTTCAGGGCCAGCGGGTTGGGCAGCCAAGGTCAAGGAGCTTAAGGAAGCCTTTCGCGCCGGTCAGCAATAATAAGAAGAGGTCTCAATTAAAGAGGAAGAGGCATCAATCAATTTGGGGGTGAGCAGTGGGATGTCGTGATTTGTAACTCAAAATATTGTTGGAACATCTATCATAGGCTAATTTAGGTAGGGAATAATGTACCCTCAATTCTTGCATTTTAATTGGGCAGACGTCCCTGGAGTGACCTGGCGGGAGCCTTTCGACAATTGAGGGGATAATGGATCATGCCCTTATCTACAGCGAGATGAGACCTAGGCTTATAGAGCTCTGTAGAGGCGTATTGCATAAGCTCAGACCACGGTTCTGCGCATTGGAAGACCACAGTGAAGCTCTCGTCATCATCTAATTTGGTATCCTAAAAGCGGCAAAGGTGACGCATGGAGTTGAAATCAGTTATATGGCATCAACTTGATGATTGAATGTTCAGGTCGCTTGTCCTCTAGCTTAGGGGTCTTCTAATGGTCTTGGACGGTTGTTTCACTGTGGATTCCTATATAAATAAGGATCCCAAGCCAGACGTATACTTCCGCTACAGAGGTCGGGGTCCAGGCTCGGAGCCGTGACTCTTGTTTCAACTCGTGACCCCAGCTATTAATAATGCCCTTTTCCAGCAAGCTGTTGACCCAGCTGTTAACTAGGGAAATAGGCACAAAGTATTGGAAGGGGGATAGCGGCTCTTAGGGCAGTTGATTGACCTTAAGTTCGCGCCTTTCCACATGAAAAGGGTGTAGATTGAAGCCTCGGTCTTCAGACAGAGAAAGTCGGGCTGCCGGGTGCTGTCACAACTCCCCTCAATCATTTAGGAAGAAACCAAGAGCTTAATGCAGTCAAAACCTCGGGTTGAATGTGGCAGAACTTGGTGGAATGCTTTTTGTTCAAGCTGGACAAGACATGAAATCACAGGATAGTTGGATATGTGCTGAGAGTTGACATAGGCTAAGTCCTTAATGGTAGAGTCTTAAAGATGGGAGGCAAATTTAAGAATAATATTGCTACTATCAGAAGAATGGCAGCTCCGTGTCATTAATCGACTAAAGACTCCAGTGATTCCGTATGTCCTTGTATGTTATCCTTGCCGTGTGTGTTGCTTTTCTTCCCTCGTTGAAAAGGACGAAATCTCTTGACTTATAAGCACTCTGGTAGCCCTGCTGGCTTTTGCATGTGACCACCTGACTGATCAGCCCAAGCTGATCTCAGCGAAGTTGAATGTCCCCCCTATCCACTATGTAGGCGTATTGCCCGTGCAATTCTTCAGAACTCTCGATGCCAGGAAGGAGTTAAAGTCCCGCCTGTCAACGAATAGGTGCCCATGAAACCACCATCTTTCGCCAGGTTGAAATTGTCTCTAGATTCATGGTTGGTTGTGCCGGCTTGCACATCGACAGACATCCAGCAATTTTCCCCTTCCTGAAACCCGTTCTTGGCCAAGTCCGCAAAAAGGAAAGTGTAATCTTGCCCAGTCATCAAAAGTCCACTATGCTCGGACTCATGAGCGCTCGACTTGACGTATACCCAGCATGAAAATGCTGCTCTGTTTTCGATGCGAATTCCGCTTGAATTAGGATCAGACATAATTCTTGTTAAGTTTTTGAAATAACTGCAAAGTATAATGTGATGGATACAGCGATGATGCAGAATGGTTATTAATGACAACCAGTCTTCGATTATGTTGACTTCTGGAGATCATGGGAGAGCAGCTGAAGGCGTGTTTATTTTATCTTCCTCCTTTCAACCGATTTAGGTTTAAAATTTCCACGCGTGACACGTCTTTAGGGTCTAATGTAGTGAAGACTTCTGGATTGTGGCGTCCCCATTAGTCGCACGAATACCGCATAAAAATGCAGCAACGCGAGTTCGCCATAACGGACATCTCAGGCGGCGTTTTTCAATGAACTGATCTGCACACCACTTCAATTGAGGCTGAGTTTCTCCACATTACTTCTTTATAAGGTAAGAGAATTCAAGTCAGATCGTGTTCTCAGATATCCGCGAAATTCTGTAATCTGCAATCTAACCTCTCTTGCAATCTGACATCAAGACTATCCCTTAAGGCGGCACAAGCCTCCAAGGCGGTCACGACAGGGGTATGGGATCAACCAGAGTCTAATGGTCCTGTGATAAATCTATCAACTAGATATGCTCTAGTTGATAGAAGTCATGCCGTTACAGAAGAGTGACTCTGAATTTGATTCTATCGTGACTATCAAATCTTTTAACTCTTACGTATGTGGGGTTCAAGTAGGTAACGTGACTCCTATAGCGAAGAGGGGCCGACCCCGCTATGGCCCCTCAAAGCCCCTGTAGCTAAAGTGACTGTAGCTCTAAAGCTCTCTAGGGGCTCTCGGGAACTTAACTCCGAATGATTGCAATTACCCGACTGGCCACGCCAGTGGCCTCCCAATTGTGATTAGCCCTTGTGGCTACAGGACACTTCCGTTGGGCCCAGTTAATCTCTTGTATCTCCGGAGATGTCAAAAATCCACACTGTATCAGGCCCTTATCAATAAGCCGCCGAATACGTTAGAATTATAAATACATCTATTTGGGTTTGAATATTTCGGTAATCGCCACCAGCCTGCCACTGACTTTAACATCGTCTCTATTGTATCATTCGTTTCTCATGTGACCGGTTAATTGTGTATGTCTGGGACGTTGGTGCAACCATCCATTATTCCACCTGCCCTGTGCAATCAACATGAGAAATACAGAGGGCACAGCCATTTGGTGAACAGAAAGTTACATATTTGAAAAGGTTGTTCCGGGTCGCCAACCATCGAATTCAATCTTGCACAGGTTAGAAATGCGCTTACACCTTTGCCAGTCTGGGATACGATTTATACAGCTACAGACAGGGATATCGGTCTTCAAGTCCATTTCCCGAAGACAGTCGGTTCATTGGCTTTGCCACAGTACTAATATAAACGGAAAATGTAACAGGTAGTAGGAATCTAAGCGCCCGCAAAGGGTTATCCAAAAGCTCGCAACTCCTCCTCCTCAGTTACGAATCATCATGCATCGAGTAATTATTCTTGCCTCGTCATCCGCGCCTCAGCGGCGCCGCCCATGTGCCTTGAGGAAACGAAAGGTTCTTCCTTCGGCGCCCACGTTCGTAAGCTCGGGCCCAGGGTTGAAGCCACTCCACTCAATTCACGTAGTGGATCCACTCGTGGATTCCACTGTCCACTCCAGTGGCAAAATCCCAGTGGAGTGGCTAATCCACCGTATCCACTCGACGATGTCGTCGTGGGTAGTTAAGGGCGCCAATCTATTTTGGCAGAATGCCTCCAACAGAGACTGATGTGCCTCTACATTTCTATAACGTTGCTACCCAGTATCAAAAAGGCCATGAAGCTTCTAAACAACGCAACTACGTTTCGCTTAACAGTTTGCCGATAGCTTCCATGACTCCTGGAGTCGAGAGCTCTCTAGTGCTGGGCCTGCTTCCAAGTCCACCTACAGCAGCGTTACCGCTGCCTCGCCCCCTACTGCCTGTGGTCATATAATCCATTAACAACAACAACCTCGCCGACAAACAGATCCACCTCATCGCCAGGGGCAACCAACGACCATCGCCTTACCGGGAGAAGACCTCCGTGTCTTCATCCGTCTAGAAGCCGGCGCTCCGGCCAGAGCTCAGAGTAGCTATGCGATCCGGACTCTTATCCGCGAAAAACTCGGCAATGTTTCAAATAAGATTCGGCAGATTTTCCAAGGTCTGGATGGGCCGTCCAGACCGCTGACCCTGAAACACGCGACTATCTGGTAGAAAAGCAAGCCGAGTGGGCAGCTGAACTAGAGGCTACGACAGTAGAAACTAACAAAGAATGGTTCACCTATGCGATCTCGGACTTTCCTCGAAGACTGACCGACTTCTATGGCAATGAGGTCGATAGTGACAGCATTATCAGCGATGAGATAGAGATACAGACAGGGCTTAAGTCTGTTGACATACGTCCATCGCGACAAGTCTCAGACAACCCCTTGACTAAGACCCTACTTGTGTCTTTTCTGAAGCCGACCAAGAGATACTGGTCCCTCTGGCAGCCGCGCGGCCAGGCTGATCGATAAGACTGACCGCCGCGGACAGTGTGAAACATGCTGGGACTACCACTCCGTTCGCCACTGCCATAGACAGCCAGTCTGTCAGCGGTGTGGTAAGACGGGACGACTGTACTGCACCAGAACAATGCATCAACTGCTTAGGCCTTCACGCGGCCGGCTTTCGTAAGTGTCCAGCTCGGCTGAGGAAGGTGCACGGCGTTTTCCGCCGACTCACTAAAGCGCAACGAGAACATGTCCGGGCGGTCGGCGCGGAGACGTACCGACAACGCCACCTGGAACCGCAACTGGAACCCAACAAGACGCAGCTGAGCTGCAAAGGGATAATACTGCACTATATGAGCAGCCGAGTGCTCGTGCTCCCAGCCTAGCTGCATCAGGAGCACCATCGTACATAATGGTGGCCACAACCCCCCTCGCGGGCGACGACGCAGAGGAGGAGCCCGAACATCCTAGACCAGGTTCACTGAGAAAGCGTCGCATAGTTCTTATCACCTGCCCTCAGGACCAGGAATAGATACTCGCAGACACGAAAGAACGACAGGAAGCCGCTCAGGATCTTACAGGCTAACGTCGTGTGCGTGGGGTTATATATGCACGACTTCGTGACCGATAGCATTAATTTTCAGCATCTCGTATTAGTTATGCTTAATGGTTGATCTATGGTATCTTTTCACGCATCTTCATTGAGATGTTTCTGGTTCATTACACATCGCCGACCGTTTTCCCGGGAACGCATTTACGACATTTTTAGGCCATTTCAGACTCTTGAAGCAACGGTTCGTCTGCGTCGAGCTTCAGCATGTAAAAGGCGGGACTTCTAATGTCGGTGACACGAGCCTGCAAGTTGCGGTGATCATCAATTAAAACAGATGACAGCAAGAAACGCACAAGCAGACGTTCGACGCCCGCCATGGCTCCAAGACAGAGTTTATGTAATGTCATAGGATCGAGTGAACACATCACGGTGCCATCCAGAGTGGGCGCTTCGGAGAATAATAGAAAATAGCTTGGAACTAATAATAGCCGTTGCGTAGGGGATGCCCACCAATTCCCCCGCATTTTGGAGTGAGGCCATGCAGATCCACACTTTGAGATAGGTGAAGAAGCATTTTTCATATTTTCGCTCATACGATTATGCGTTCATAATGGTACGTGGGAGATGAGGCCTACGGAGAAGGTGCTTCTGGTCTGGGCACTCGTCTGTGCCCTATTCGGCATCTTCCGGTGTGGCGATGGGTCTGGAAGTCCTCTCTGCAGTGTCTCGTTGCAAAACCCATTCGGTGTGTCCTAAATCGTCCAAGCACAATCACATGCCTGCGCAGATCATAAACTGCCCACCAATCCCCCACCTTCGCAGCCTCATTCGTGTCTAAGAACCTCGAGACTCAGAGATACGGGGTGATAACTAACTGCCGGACTCTGGAACCATCGGCAGATTGGCCAGTGATGACCGCATAATGCCGAGCGTGACCAGCCCTTCACCAACGTTGGGTGCTGATCAGGTTAGCAGAAAGCCTGGGGTCCAGGGGCTTTACTTGGCCCGAGACAAGCGACACTCTGTGTTTGATTTTTCACACTTGCGAAAACGTGCCCATTCCATCTGGCTGACACATGCTTATGACGCACGAATGACTACCTTTTTGATGCGGGGAAAACGGCCATCAAGCTCTTGCATGAAGGACAGGCAAGTTTCCCCAAGACTTATAAGATGCCATATTTCGCGGAATAGAAGGCAACTCAAGCGCTGTGCCATCTTCCAACCAGAACATATTTGGGAGGATAAACACAGAGAAATAACACCGCAAACGCAACCATGGACTCTGCCAAAGAGACTGCCAAAGAGACCTTCCACAAGGTCATCCATCCTAGTATGGACCCAAGCAAGAACACCCAACAGCCGGCCAGCACCGGCCTCGAGCGAGACCTGGAGCCCAAGCCGCAAAAGGTTCATCTACCATCCGAAGGCGAAGACATTGTGTACACGCCATCGGGTAAGCTCGCGGGGAAGAAGGCTCTTATCACCGGAGGAGACTCCGGTATCGGCCGTGCCGTAGCTATCCTGTTCGCTATGGAGGGCGCCACTGTGGCCATTGTCTACCTCCCGCCCGAGGAAGAGGACGCACAGCATACCAAGACCCAGGTAGAGAAGAACGGCGGGCAGGTCATCCTCATCCCCAGCGACCTGTCCCTGTCGATTAACTGCAAGGATGTCGCAAAGCGGGCTGTAGAAGCGCTCGGCGGGATCGATATCTTGGTTAACAACGCTGCTACTAGGCAGGAGCAAGGAGATATTTGTGACATTTCCGAGTGAGTATCCATCAACCAGTCATTCAGAGGGGCATATTCATAACAAACATTGTGACAACAGAGAGCAGTGGGCGTCCACTTTCCGCGTCAATTTGGACTCGTACTTCTATCTTACCAAGTACGTGCTGCCACATTTGTCTAAGGGCGGCGTGATCATCAATAGTGCGTCCGTGGACTCCTATATCGGCGTCCCCAGCCGACTCGACTATGCGACGAGCAAGGGCGCCGTGGTTGCCTTCACTCGTGCACTCTCCAACCAGCTGGTTAAGAAAGGTATTCGCGTTAACGCAGTTGCTGCCGGGCCGGTGTGGACGCCACTTGTGGCCACAGGCGTGAGCAAGCAGGGTCAACAGGGTCACGGGTTGGGGAATTGGACGCCGATGGATAGAGTGGGACAGCCGAGTGAAATTGCGACAAGTTATGTATTCCTTGCATCTAAGGAGAGTGCATTTATGAGTGGGCAGACCCTGCATCCCAATGGGGGCATCGTTGTCAATGGTTAATCTATATAGTACTGGACGGATAGGAATATGAATTCTCCAGCTTCTAGGAATCACAGAGGTTACCCGTTACGAAAAGTTATGAGCCATTAGAACATCCACTTGCGTTTCCTGGTGTTTGGTATATCTCGACTCACCGTTGGCATTCAGCGCTGACAAGTACGGGGCCTGCCCTCAGGTTTTCATTTGCCTGTTGTCAAGATGCTTCTACTGCCCAAGTAAGGATGATGCTTTGAGGTTTGCGGTCATGGTGATGATACATTGGTATGATAAGAATCCCCAGACTTTACTGTCGCAATGCAGATGAGGCGGAGGACTTATGGCAACTTCTCCGAAGCATGAATGTATGGAAAGAAGACTACAAGCTGCGTCTCTTTGAACCTCATTGGTAACCAATTGCCATCGCCCTTACCAACGGTTGCCTTATTGTCACGAGTGGAGAGTGGTTCTGATGGTCCTATTGTTCCCTCAACTGAGGTTCTTCCTTATCCGCCTGGTATTACCAAGTCGACTTATCTCGACTATCTTGAGCGCTGAGAACACAGACCTTCATATGGCTCCCTTGCCCTCTGGTGGTATCATCTTCGCTCTTTCTCAGTTCATCGAATCTCTGTCATTTATTAGGTCGACTTCCAGACCATCAAGAAGCTAACTGATATGTGGGTGGGTTCGCTGGGAGGTTTTCCTCGGGTGTGCGGCCTTCTGATGATGCCTCACCGCTGGTCAAATCCCTTTGACATCCACCGTAAAGCCTGATGGTTCCACGCACGATGTGAATGAAATTGTTTTCCTCCCAGTCAGACTAATTGGAAGCCTAGGCTATGCAGGGAAGTGACACTGGAAGTGGTCCTCAAATGCCTCAGCGGCTACCTTGTGATCATCGTCGTAAATAAAGGAGGAGGCTGACTGTCCTTCGAGATATCCAAACATAGACGGCAGCACTGAACCTCTTTCAGAGAGTAGGTGACAGCAAGCTAAATCACCAAAGCGTGCATATGAGCTTGATGAACCTGTCAGTGCTATTTGATGTCAGACATTGCGTATATTCGGTCCATTGATGCAGATTGGTATATTCCTCTTGTGTTCTGTTCAAATTGTGCCCCTTGAACGTTCTACATCTCGGTGCGTAATCTTAAAGTATCCCTGCTTGCACGTGACACATCAGCACCTGTTCAACATTTGGCATGGTAATCTTGAAGTCAATCCGGTGTGATAAACCCAAGTCTCTGTCTGTCGGACGAGTGAACGGGCATAACTCGAAATCCATTCGAAGCATCTACCTGCGAGAACACTGAAAGTCCAGTATAGGCTATGAAATCCAAGTCTATCTCCAGGTTATGGTAGGCAGATTTCATGCCAACCAATCATTGACCAGGCGATAGTCATGGACCATCCTCAGTTGCAGAACATTCAATGTTTCTCACCATCAAAATCCCCAAGCTTGGTCTCAAGAGCCGCTGGGTGTTCATCCTCGCTCAATCACTTCCCTAAGCCAGCGACGTAGCCAGAGCTTAGTCTAACAAAGCGTATGTCGTATCTCTCAGTACCTTCTGATACAGTCAGCCTCGGGGGAACTCAACTACATAAGAAATAGCGCCGCGTCCTTGCCAAACCCGCTGATTCCTAGCTCACATCCAGCGGTACAGGCAGGTGGCGTCTTTGGGAGCTCTCCATTTGCTTGTTCCCAGTTGGAGTGTTCCTCTCAGGTCCGGGCCCCCATGCAGCAACTGATCGCATCGAAGCACAAGTAGCTCAAGAGACCGAGAACGGGCGGTTGTTCAAAAGTAGAAGAGGTATGGGTGAGCTCTGGGAAATGGCCCAGCGGGATATTGATGAACAAGAAGCCTTGTACTCCGCCCCGGAACAGGAAGAAAGCTGTATTGTAGTTCAGCTCCAGCTCTAGTAGAATTTAGAGGGGATCTATAACTTAGACACATCGAAGCTATTTAAATCAAAGCCAGTGATTTACTCCAAAAAATAATAATAAAATAGCTGGTTAATGGGACCTCAAGCAAAACCACTTGAAATAACGCAGCAGAGGCAATCCGATAGCGGAGAGAGCTAGACCGAATATGGCAATTAGGACGGGTACCCGTCCGCCTATTGACCGCCACGTCCAAGAGCGTGGACTTCTACATGGTTGGCACGGACCTAGATGGAAGTTCGCCGCATTTCTAGAGGGGAAACGGGGTAAGGATATGGAGATTCTGATTGGTGCAGAGGTGGAAATGCGGCGCATTTCTGGTCTACAATCTTGAGCAGGATTTACTATATCAATAAATACATAAGTTAAAGATACTGTGAGACTAGATTGATCTTCACAAGGCTTTGTTTGTGTAGAAAATAGAACTTAATTAATGTGTAACTATCTTCTTCTCCCCGCCAATATAAATCAAAATTGTTATGTGCTCTAACGCGATTAAGCGCGGACTTCTAAATAGCTAGCATGGATCCTCGTGGAAGAGGTGCGGCGCATTTATGTTCCTGTTCACTAGGTCTAAATGGAAATGCAGCGTATTTCTAGAGCAGAAACTCAGAGTAAAGATGACAAGATGCCGATTGCCGTAGAGGTAACAATGCGATCCAACTTTAGTCGAGGTCCTGGAGTAGGACGACACTCTTACATGTGCTATAGTCTGAAATACCTTACAGTATTGAATCAATCTCAAATATTTCTGCCCTATGGGCCTACTCGGCTACCTTTGAAAAACAGAATCCAGCGTGTTCCATGGTCGATATATGAAGAAGAAGAGGATGTTCCCGATGGCCTCAATCCGATCCCTACTTGCCCTCTTGGCATTGACTGCTAGTTTTCTTTGATGATTGGAGTATCATATCAGCTGCTTTCTCGGCAATTGCATATACGATAACTTGATAATGGGCGGCAATAGGGATGGGAATGACGCTAGCATCCGCCACACGTAAGCCCTTCACCCCCAGTACCTGCAATTGCGAATCAACAACTTTACCCATTGCCGCTGAGCCACCAGCATGATAGAATGTATTACCGATACGCTTCACACGAGCGTCTATTTCATCGTCTGTGCAATCCAGGGTCAGAATAGGAAATCCAACCGGGGGGTATTCGCCTTCGACAATGCTACGGCCAGACTCAGTTTCGTTGAGCAGTCGAAGAGCTTGACGTACACCGTAACGGATGGTGACTCGGTCGGCTTCGGTGGCGTAGTAGTTGGGATCGATCTCGGGATAAGTCAAGGGATCGTCCGACGACAATTTGATTGTTCCCCGCGACGTAGGCTTCATGCCAAGCACGGCCGTGGTAATGTATGTTCCGTCGATGGGGATCCTGACATTGGCAATCTGGGCGCCAGCAGGTACGTATGGGACAAGCGTTTCCAGATGACATTGACCAGGTTCGAGAAGAGGATGGTCTCTGACGATCTCCCCGTCGCGGGCTAAAGCTTTGCCTAAGGGCTCTTTCGGAACCTGCTCCATGGCAACCCAGTCACAAGGAAGGCCTTTGCTGTACGCTGGATCACTCCAACTAGGTGTACCCAGGGCCAGACCGCCTTCTGGGTGCCTGAGCCGCCACCAAAAACATACACTCAAGTGATCATGGAAATTCCGACCCACGTCGGAACATTCCACAATAGAAGAGATTCCATGAGGCGCTAGATCTTCCTGGTTGCCTATTCCAGACAACATGAGAACCTGAGGCGTCCGATACGCTCCGCAGGACACGATGACTTCACGTGAAGCCGATATGACGTGACCATCAGTCAATTTGACCCCCGAAGCGACCTTTTCTCCGTTGAGTTCCTGAATCACTATGTGGTGAACGATTGTAGAACATAGAACCACAACACCAGAGAGATCGTAAGATTGGCTGGCGCACTGTCTTTGGCCGTCCCTCCAATTCTCAAACAGCTCTGCCAACCCCTCGGGCGCGCCGCTATTACCATCTTCAATCCGTCTTACCCCGATTTCCGACCAAGCGTCTTCGAGTGGTTTACGCAGAGGGTACTGCCTCTTAGAATCGCTATCCGAAACAGATACGACGTGCACCGGGCCGTCGCTTCCATGTTGTCTTGAGTTCATACTATGACTAGACTTGAGATGTTCGGTTTTTTTGAAGTATTGCAGGAGGCTCTGATAACTCCAGCCAGCATCGTCAACTGACTCAGCCCAGTGGTCA
Source organism: Fusarium lyarnte (nom. inval.) (assembly GCA_014898885.1). Taxonomy (NCBI): domain Eukaryota; kingdom Fungi; phylum Ascomycota; class Sordariomycetes; order Hypocreales; family Nectriaceae; genus Fusarium; species Fusarium lyarnte (nom. inval.). Next base: position 15,220 of record JAAVUB010000732.1, read on the forward strand.
AAGTCGGCCGCGGGACCTCGAGTCCACGTGCCGTAGTTGATTGCGGAGCCTCCCGACAAACACTTCGCGGCTGCTGCGTAGCACTTGCGGCCGCCAAGGTGCACTTGAGGGACAGTCGTATATGCATAATCGAGGTCGGAGTGATGTGCAGCAAAACATGCAAGAGGGGAGGATGTTAGTGGATGACCAGTGGGGTCCTTCCCAGCTTCAATCAAGACGACTGACGCAGAAGGATTCCCTTGCTTGAGGCGTGATGCAAGAACGCAGCCAGCAAGACCACCGCCAACAACAATATACTCGGCTTCTGTAGGGACATTATTTGTCATCATGGTAGAGATCGGCGACTTTGATTCTGTAGTATAAAGAGCCAAATAATAAAGAATCAATGAGTTTATATAACAATAACGCGGCCTGGCTTGACTAGTTCAGATCTAGTGGATATAAGAGCATTTAAGCGGGCATAAGCACTAGATTAGATGAGGACGGGCACATACAGAGTGGGTCGTAGAAAAGAGCGCCAGGGATCCTTGTCGAAGTAAGCCATGCTTTATTTATCTCACGAATTTTCTCTCATTTCTGCGCTTTCGTATCCTCGCATCCTCGCATCCTCGCATCCTCGCATCCTCGCATCCTCGCACTCTCGCATTCACCTATATGCTACACCATATCGCCGAAATATACGTACTTCAGCACCCTTGAGAAGTCTAGCAACGCCGTTGGCATGCCTCCGCAAAAGGTGCCTCATCGGAAGGTCCGGACAGGTTGTGTTCAGTGCAAGCAGAGGCGTATCAAGGTATTCTAAGCCCATGCATATTTACAACAATATTTACCATACTCTGCTCTCGCCATAATTGATTGGTTTCTAACAGCCACCTCCAAACTTATAGTGCGATGAGGCCAAGCCCGCGTGCGACAAATGCACCTGGCACTCATTGACCTGCCACTATGCGGCCCCTGCTTGTAAACCTCGTACGTCATCTACCGATACCAGTAATCCTCGAGATGCCCCTCCATTTTGTTTTTCGGACTTTGCGCTGTTCCATAACTGGAATCTGCACACAGCCGAGTCGCTTGCTTCGAACGTGAGCTTGAAGCAGGCTATGCGGGAAGTTGTCCCGCTCTTAGCTATCGATCACGAGTTTCTCATGTGAGTCAGCTGCGTGTTACCTCAAATTTCAACCTACCTGCTTAACACGTCTTTGTTCTTAGGCATGCGCTGTTGTCACTCTCTTCTCTTCACCTGGCGTACTTGCGACCGGACGAGGCGGAAAGGTTTGAGGTGCTGGCTACGCGTCACCAGAATATCGCCCTTCCCCTCTTTCGCTCCGCGTTGGCTTGTGTGACAGAGCAGAATTGCCATGCGCTCTATGTGTGTGGCCACCTGGTGACAAAATATGCCCTTGCAACACCTAAGTTGCGCCTCGATCTTCTCTTCTCATCAAGCATTGAGAGCACGATAGATCTTATGGGACTACTAAGGGGTTCCTTTGCCATACATGATTATGCTCTCGAATGGCTTTCTAACGGTCCACTTGGTTTCTGTCTTGAGAAACCAATTGAGCAAGATCCAGATCCTGGCAGAAACCCCCACGACTCCCGCCTTGCACACCTTTTGGCTCTACTACTCAACGATACTTGTGACGATACCTTGGTCTGCTGCAGTGCCCTGCAAATCCTACGCAAATTGCTCGCTATGGCTGCTACTCCTAACCAGACAATCAGTACGAAAACCCTCGCATACTCGTGGCCAATACAGGTTCCTGAGAGATTCATCATGTTAGTCGGCGAGAAGAAGCCTGAGGCTCTCGTCGTCCTGGCACACTATTGTGTCATGCTGAGAATGATCGACTCCTTTTGGTTCATGAAAGGGTGTGCAGCAGGCATTTTGAAGCAGTGTCGAGATAACCTGGATAGCAAATGGCATCCAACCATCCGATGGTCGATGGATGCGGTCGGGCTCAGACGTGATGAAGCATGATTGTTTCGTGCTTTCATATCCTTTTACTTTTCTCCTTCTTTTTTTTTTCTGGTATCTTTTTTATCTTCTCACTCGGATTTATTTCTCTCCCAGCAGCCTTTGGACTACTTTGCAATCTATTCCTGGATAGGGGAACTAACGGTACTCCGGGTAGTTAAACCCATTCAGGAGATCTCCATAAGTCTGATATCCCCGCATTAGAAGGGCGGGATATTAACTGATGCCAAATAGATACTCATTAGGAAAAAGCTATTTTATAAGCAAAACCTCATTACTAACAATGTTCCTTTAAAAAGAGGCGTGTTCTGCTCTAGAGTCTGTCGCATAACGCGAGAAGGGATAAGAGATAAGATATTTATCTCGTCTAGCAGCAACGACCGACTAAGAGCACGATCCTGCCAACCCTGTCCCTACTTACAACACTGATAGGGCAGATTGGCATTCCTGTCAGCAGCAGATAACTGCATGTGCCTCGTAGTCGATAAAGAGTTGAAGATTGCGTAATAATTCCATAGCCGGGGTTTTCAGCACGACGAAACGAACAACTGAATCAGTAAGCTCGACATACTCGGAGCGAACATGGAGAGTTAGGATGGGAAAAGACTAACTTGCCTCGATGGCTTGTAACTATTGAGCCCCTGACAAGGGCAGAGGCGGTGGGGCATTTTAAAACCAACCAACGTGCACGGATAAAAAGGATGTAATTCTATGAAAGTAATGACGACAGGGCGTTAGTGCACGGACGGAAAGTGTTTAGTTTAGTAAATTACAAGCATTCCTTAGTACCATAGTAGTAGTAGTAGAATCCGCACGAACCGGCTCAGCCAGCTCATGTCAGATCCTTCCTTGTTTTCGGTTTCCGAGTATGTATGCCGAAGCTAAAATCTGACTAAGACATACAGCATTAAGATCTGCCCTATAGCATGCTTATCTACCCGAAGAGGCCCATTCATATACAGTGCTTATGGGGTCCCTTTATGCAAGGTAAGTGTTAAAGCCAAAGAGGCCACTTAACATAGATAAACATTGTTACTTAAAGGAGTGACAAGATGACCCTCCAACACCCCTTTATAGGGGTGTGCCTACTATCTAAGGTATCTCTGAGACTGGATTCTACATATAAAAGAGGGATAGTTCAATATTCCTTTGAGAGTGACTGTAGTCCCTTGCTGACGCTCCTGTCTAGGTCCTTATACCTCTCTTCGGGCCAAAGACCAAGTGATTTTACCCTTGACAGTAAGCTTACCATCGTATAAGCTGGAGACTAGGCTCTATACTCTTACCGCTTATAGCACTGTACTAGTGAACCTATGTAGCCCCCAAACGTAGAACCCGCTTTTGCCTTGCTATAATACATAGGGGCAGTTGGCTGTGCACCCCTAGCAAACTACAGCCCGCAGGGGTCTGTTTTGTAAACTAGAATACATCAACCACAAGGCGCTGATCAGCTCGCCAAAATCTCGATAATTTCCTTAAACAGGAAGTTTGCAGATGAATAAGTTCCTCTACAGCGGAATATACAGCTGGAAGTGCGGAATTTCACAAAACAGACCCCTGCGGGCTATACATCACTTGGACAGGCTCCACCGCTGATCATGCTGCGGCCTGACTATAACGATGGCTGTTGCATTATGACGTGGTAGTAGCATCCGCAGTCTTTTTAATTTGTTTAGCATTAGAAGATTAGAGTCGGGATAGCTGAGATGGTTGGGATATATAAGATGGAGGTGGCCCTCAACTTAATTCTGCTCAATACACTACACAACAGCAACAACACAGCAATACCAACTATAACAACTAAATTCCAATCAATACGTTTGTCTCTATACAATAGCACCAACACAGACCCAAAACAAGAAAAAACATCAAGTCAGAACCCCTTTACCGCAAAAATGCTCGCTCGTACTGCTATCCTATCAGTCTTCGCCGCTCTAGCTGCAACTTCTTTTGCTGCAGAGACAGAGCCCTACTTCGTCTCCGTATACAGCGACAGGGACTGCCAGGACCTGGTCGGCTCTGAGGGCAGCGTCTAACCCTCTTAAAATTATGCAAATCATTCCCATGGCCAAAAATTTCACTCCCAATTCCCGCTTCAGCCTTCCGTTTGCCTGCTGAGGAGACGGGGTTGTGATTCTGTGGATCCGACCTTGTTTCTACTTCCGAGATGAATTCTTTTAAGGTGAGGATGATGTTCCTTGCCTCCAGTGATGGACGGGACCTCGATAGTCTTGTTTTCGCAAGGTTCGCTAGCCGCCTCACGCATATACGACTTTGCCTTTTGAATGCCTTGTATTCTGTTTCCTCCTGGTTATGGGTTTCCTCAGTTTCCTCCTCCTCGTCTTTCCTAAGACCGTTTATTTCCATAAGGAGACACAACAGGTTATATAATTGTAGTCTGGAAAATCTGATGTCTTCATTATCCAATCGCTGCATTGCGTTCTTTATGCGGCTGGAAAACCCGTCTTGTCCATCACTGGCCAGAATTTTTCGGCCTTCGTTGTCTCGAAGACGGACCAAGTTCGAGGTAGGGGATCCGATTCGCATATAAAGTTTGCTGAACCCATTTCGTCCAGCAACCTTTCTGACACACAAGTGCAATGCTCAAAGCCTCTCGGTTGGCTGACACTGTATAAGGACACAGTTAGACTGCCGCTAACAATATTGTAGTTGGAGAAAGGCATACCTAGAAGGCATGCGAGCCAACGGCTCCAAGGCATTGATATGGGTCTCCAAAATAGCCTGCATTTCCTCGACATGCTCTTCTCTCAGAACCATGGGATATCCCCGCAAAGTATTGCGTAAAGTATTCCTCGTATCGGGCGTTCCTTGCTGTATCCTTCGTACCAGACTTTCAAGTTTTATTAGGTCGGAAGCACACTCGCCAACCGCTAGCTCTTCTTCTATTGACAGCGGACTCATGGCATTTCGTGGCTTGATCTTGAGCATCTGAAGGATCGCATAGTCTTCCCATTGACGAGGTGAGATCGGAAAGGCTATCTTCTACCCTTTCGATTGTCGGCAGGAGATTGGAAAGAGCCCCCAGACTGTCCGGTTTCACCTTTAGGCAATCATAGGAGATACTGATACGAGAGTATTCAAATGAAATGGAAATAATGCCGATTATGGATGCGGCGGTCGATAGGCTCTCCATTGTGGAGTTTTGGTTGTTTTACTACAAGGTAAAATTACGGTGTTGCCATGCCTACCCCGTGTTTAAAGCCTTACGCTCCTGGTCATGGGATTTTATATTAGGCAGCAACAGTGATACACAATGTCTCAGAAGGACGTGATTAGAATAAAAATAGAACAAAATAAAACTCCCACATCACCAACAGCTTGAGTCCTGCCGTTCGAGATGGTCACCCGGATTCGACCTCTACATGATTTGGATTATGTGCCACTCCCAACGGGTACCAATGTCATACGACTAATTAGGTTAATGCCACAATCCTGTCGCCGACCTGCCGGGATAAGTACAAACCTTGTCGTTTGTGAACTCGTTTCCTTTTCCCGTGGTCGCTGCCCACCATACATAGCCGTATCCTACGCTTGGGACAAAAACACAACAAGCTCCCGACTGGCAATTGGGGGCCAGATATACGAAGTTAGTTGTACGGTTGAGCAAGTCCTCCGGCAACTCCTGGTTGAGGATACGGACACGTTCGTCTGGGTGGATCAGATGTGCATCAACCAACAAGATAACGCCGAGAAGAGCGACAAGGTGCAGCAGATGAAAAGTATTTACAGCGAAGCAAGGCTTGTCATAGCTTGGTTTGGACCTGCCGCAGACGGTAGCGATATGCTTCTAAAACACATCGAGAGTATTGGGGAGGCAATTTGGGCAGACGATCACGGCAGCATTCTCGCTGCTCATTCGAATAAAGAAGGGCTACAAGCCATCAGCCGTGCTTTTCGTTCTCTTTGCGAACGGGAATACTGGAAGAGACTCTGGATCATTAAAGAGTTCGCGGTTGGCAGTAGCCTGCGCGTTGCATGTGGTGGGATGATGGAATGGGATTGGAATCTCCAAGCATTACTCGCCTATATGAATCAGCTCTTAGAAGGTGATCATTCGAGATCCCGGGAAAAGACTAGTAATGTTCTCGGTGGCAGTATGCCTCGTGCCTATTTGACGTCAGCGACGAGCTTTATGGAAGGTGTCGTAACTAGGCGATGCCGATACTGGGCGCGCCAAGATGGAAACATCGACAGCGACACTCTCTTTTGCGTGCTAGTTACTATACTAGCCTTAGAGCACGACTACAATCAACCTCAAGCAACCAACCCGCTGCCAGAGTATTCTCAATTCTGCATCTAGCCCAGGACGCCGTTGAATTCGTTAACATAGCAGACTACTCCCGGTCGTGCGAAGAGATATATCGCGAAGTTGCGCTGGTCATTTTAAAACAAGGACATATTGATCTTCTCTCATACTGTCAATTCCCAAAGCTGTCGCCTGACATGCCAACATGGACTCCGGATTGGCGTATCCAGATGGGTTCGCCTTGTACGGGGCCTCCGTGGTCGAATAGCTTTTGCGCATCTGCAAGCATGGCTTCCTAACAATGCGTAACATCGCTAGATGAGCAGACCATACAGCTCAAAGGGGCGATAATTGGCACGATTGCACAATGTGGTTCGGTATGGAATCCTGATTGGCTTAGCTCTCTAGAATTATCCCGAACGACTGCTTATCTCCAGGAGGTTCAAGCATTTTGCATCAGGTCCCAGCAATTGACGTTAGATGAGGCGGAGATGGCGGCTGCAAACATAGCCATCGCGGCCGCCTATGACAAGACAAAAGCTCAAAAGCAGTTTCAGGACTGTATTCAAGCTTGGCGAGAGGTGATGGATTATTTGAAAGGCGCCACCTCTCCACCAGACAGTGGGGTTGTGAAGGCTCAGAAGGACGGACGTATAACGAAAGGGTCGGCTGTCGATTACGACTGGGATGGCTGGCTGTCTTCTCACTGGTACACGACACGGCTACGCTTGCTACATGCACGAGTCCTAATTCTGTTAGAGTCTGGGCACGTGGGATTAGCACCCTCCAAGGCAAAGAAAGGCGATCAAATTTGCATCTTCCTTGGGGAAAAGTACCGTACATTATTCGGCCACTGCAAGAGAGGCCAGGCAAATTTTTGCTAATTGGCGAGGTCTATGTGTACAGGATGATGTTCGGCGAACCTATAAACAAGACTACTATTATAAAATCGATTAACGTGTTTGATAAGCATGCGCCGCA
>JAAVUB010000733.1:0-20389 GCA_014898885.1 Fusarium lyarnte (nom. inval.)
CCCCCCCTACAGAACATGATTGGTGAAAGAGATGTCACGTGAAGGCTCTCCAGACCCCCTCCTTTTCTTCACCGTGAACATCTCCTCTGCAGCATTGGTTGCATTAGTAAACCACCTCGCTATCACAAGCGAGCGAACATGTATCGTTCCATTTTACCCGGTCCAGCCCGAGAAGAATTGCAGAATCCCCAGCCGGTCACAAGGCTGACAGAACGCCGTAAGCCCACCACGTTGGCCTGCGAACCATGTCGGCTGCGCAAGTCCCGAGTGTGTAGTTTCAGGTTCCCTAGTGCGTGAGACGACGATGAGTTAAGAAGGTTTTTTTCCCAGTGCGACGGCGGCAAACCGAGGTGCTTGCACTGCATCAGACGAAAGAAAGAGTGCCACTACCGGACTCCCCTTGAACATCAGGGAGCGTATCGGGAACTATTCCACATTCTAGCGACAAGGCCGAGCCAAGAAGGGGCAGATATTCTGAGAAGAATACAGAGCGGCCAAGATGTGGAGTCCATACTTGGTCACGTTAAACAGGCGGATCTGCTCAAACAGGTTCATTTAGTGCCGGATCACTATTACCAGTATGAGTTTCCTTATCGCAAGGACATGCCTAGCTTCTTGATCCAAGAGGAAAATCAGTACCTTGACTCATGGCTGTATAAGTATTCTTTGAGTGAGGCGAGGGCGCCCGATGATAATGCCTCAACAACCCAAGATCCGATAATTTATAAGGCTCCTTATCATGCCAGCGTGATGGTAGATCCTAGTCTAGACCAGATCCAGGTGACGGATTGGACGCCCATCATCGAGGATGACGAGTCATTACGAAAGCTCTTGCAGACGTATTTCTTGACTGAATACACTTTCTTTCCAGCTTTCCAAAAAGACTATTTCCTGCAAGACATGGCATTAGGCCGCAAGGAGTACTGCTCCTCCCTTTTGGTCCACGCAGTCCTCGCATCCGCTTGTGTAGGTAGGACCCCGTAGGTTATAAGGCCACTAAATACTAAACCTTTGTCTCCAGCATGGCTACCCCAACACAAATCACCGGTCCCGATTCTGGAATCCACAGACTCTGGGCTATCGGTGCCTTACAGAAGCGCGCCGGCTGTGGGAGCTTGAAATTGGACATGCTCAGCTTACGACTGTTCAGGCTGCAATCGTGCTTTCAATTGTATATGATGCCAATGGTAGCGACAAAGTGGGGAGATCTTACCTGACTCAGGCTGTTGCGGCTGCGCATGCGCTGCAGTTATTCTCATCACAGACGAATGGCGATGACCGCGAGTTTAATGCCAGAGCCGTTACGGCATGGGCATTGTTCGGGCTACAGGCGTAAGTCTCGCTTCCTCATTTCATGATCAAGCTGACAGACAACAGGGTTCACAGCTTTCACGTGTTCAAAGCACCGCTGCTATACATGCCTCCGAGTATACCGCTCCCTAAGCAAGATGAATGCTATGGTGACTTCGTGCTCCGCTACCCATCAGCTAAAGGACCCGTATCAGTGAACTATGCCAATACCTTTCGGACACTCTCTGAGTTCCGAGTCATTCTCAATGATGTTGCAGCTGTTTTCTTCTCGGATTTGAAGAATACTCCTGACGCTACAGTGGACAGAATAAAAGGCTTCTGTATTCGTCTCGACAGCTGGTACCGAAATCTCCCCCCTGACCTCAAAGCCACAGAAATCTCTTTTCCATGGCAACTCAAGCTCCAGTAAGCCCCCGAGTCATTTCACTGCGGCTCATGCTGACTCTCTTCAGTATGCACTACTACAACCTGATCATATATCTTCTAGAAACACTAGGTATGACATCTACACCTGCACTAGTTGATGAAAGTGTGCAGAAGGTCTTAAGTGACGCCAAGATCAAGATGGAAACCTTGATTCGCTTATACTATTTACGACATGGATTCGAGTCCTATGATATATTTATTACGAACCCGCTAGCCTTTATAGGCTTCATGCAAGCAAAGACTTTAAACGGCTCTGCGATGGAAGGTCTTGAAAGCAGGCGATCGACTGTTGTCCTTGTTGCAAAAGGTCTCCGAGACCAAGGCCAGAACTGCTATCTGGCAAGACTGGTGTTTCGTATACTGAAGGCTAGCATGGGGAGTGAGAGCCACTTTCTCCTAAAAGAGATAGAGAACGAGGAAGAAGATGGTGAGGAACAGAGGGTCATGGAAGAGCAAGTGAATTCATCGTGGCCTATCGATCTTGAATGGATTGATGTTGATCCAGAGAAGAAGAGATTGGAGAATTTGATTAGGGGGACAAAGGAACTAGAGGTTTGAGGAGTCATGTTCTGGAAGGGCTATAATTAAGGTTCATCACGTAACAGTGCTCTTTTCCTATGGTTATTTATCAACATATGGCTTAGTACATTAGATGAGTTTGAGACCAGTTATCCTGCGTACTGGCTGAAATTGGGACTTGCTTTGGGTGACTCTGCCGAGGACATGAAAGATGGATTCATCGGCAGATCTGATTTTCCCCCTCGACTATTGAGCATTCCTTTATTGGCCAACCCTTGATGAACGGTTGGCCAGGTCTGGGCCTGGACAGTATGAGTGAGAGTCCGATGACTAGGGGATAGCAACAGGGTGACTTTACCAGCCGCCGCCGGGATAATGTCATATCTGAGAGACCTTCACTTGCCGAGGAGAAACAAGGCACCTACTGCTTATCACCAACAAAAAAAGAACAATCACACAAACATTACCTGTTGGCATACCGAGGAGACAACACGGTCAGCTTTCGATAACAAGCCCAAGCCGTTGATCGGCTTTGATCGGCCATTTCCAGAAACATGCCTCGAAAAGCTCCAAGATAGGTTCAACACACGAGTCTTTATCACAGCATCTCGCTTGCTGCCAAAGAACATCCCTTACGTTGAGGGCATCAAGTCTGCCTTGGGAGAACGGGTCGTTGGCGTTCATATTGGCATCTCACCGCATACGCCGATTCCGGAAATTGTATGCATCTTGGCTGAGGTCAAGCCCCTCAACATCGACTGCATCGTAACTCTGAGTGCAGGAAGCATCACAGACGGTGCCAAGCTTATAAGATTTGCCATTGGGAATAATGCTTGGTCTGAAGAAGAGATCGGGACGTTCTGGGGCGGCGAATCGAATAATATTAATTAAGAAGCCTGCCATTCCGCTAATCTGCATCCTGAGTTTGCTTTCTGGTGGCAAATACCAGGCTATCACCGGAGTGACAGACTCAAAGAGCAAAGCCAAGGATACATTTGAGCCAAATGTCGCTCCCGACTCGGTCATACAAGACCCGCAGTTGACAACCATCTGGCTCAGCATTGGTATCCGTTCCGTCGATCATTGCGTTGAGCCGCTGTGCTCGCTGCAGAGTAGCGATGACGGCGATACATGGGCGGCTGGGGGCTTGGAGAAGTTAGTCTCTGGCTTCTGCGATGCAAACATGACCCCAATAATCTCGATGCTCGCCATTTTTGTCAGACCGGCGTCGTCGAAGCCCTGTGCGCCGTTTCATCAGGTGTACCTCTCAGCGCAAGCCACACGATAGGCCATCAGCGTGGACCGTTGAACGTCAGCCACGGCGAGGCGAGCTGCATCCTCCTACCAGCAGTCTGCAAGTTCAACGCCCGCAAAAACGCCAACAAGGATCGTCAGAGGCGTACAATGGACATTCTTCTGAAGCAAGATACCGTAAAGTCTCTGTTTCCTGACAAGAAAGTCTCAGAAGGAGATGTTGATCTTGGAGCTATTCTTGGTCTGATCATTCGAGAGTTGGAAATGCTGCGGACTTTGAAGGATGTCGGCGTTACGTCTGAGTATTTCCCCGGTTTGGCTGCGAATAGTCTGAACGATGTTTGGATCAAGACGAATGCTTCTGTGATTACGAAGACGGACGAGGTTATGGATACTTTCAAAGCTGTTGCTGGTAAGTGAGTAATTGTTTATAAAGGCTGGATATTGATCTCTAGAATGCAATATGTACAGCTATTGTATTTTATTTGTTGTTTATGCCATGATATAGCAAATACTGTGAAGTGGAAATATTCGTGATCTCCTTGGTGTATTGGCCTTTACCATATCCTGGATTCTAGCTCAGTACCAGTTTGGCCAAATGTCTTCAATTGCCGGTGTCAGGCCATCACTCCTCTAATAGCCCGAGTCATTCAATGACTCCAGGAGCATCCTCCACGATAAGATAGTCGTGGCGAGTAACTAACGTCTGAATAAAAAATACAGGTCTGTCCGGACTCACCTATCTCCAAAAGACAAATTAGACATACAAGCCGAAACTCTATCGGAACAAACTCCATGTTAACCTTATAAAACCCGTAAATATCTACAGGGCACCACGAGCTGCCTTTACGAGTAAGTCGCCCTAGGCTCGGTTCACCACCCGGACCCTCAGCATCTCCACAACAAGGGGTCCAAGCATTAACATGACGTTTTAAGATGGTAATTGCAGCCGCTACTATTGGCTCATCTCCGGACCTGCGTCTTTGGTCCGAGTCGCGCGGCGATTTTGCACCAATCTCGCGACTCCAAAATAACGGCTTCGTCCTGTTTCTGCAAGTCGCCCGTGAGCCTCGGCATTGACCGCAGCAAATTGGAGGGAGCCAAAATAGAATGTGAAAGATGATCGTCGCTCAGGGGGAAATGTTGATAAAATGTCGTCAGGAGTCTGTCCTTGCTTGTGATTTTGGTTCTGTATCCTTTGAGCTTTGTAGAAGAAATCACGATGCTTTTTAACGTTGCCTTCTTTTGCTCTGCAGCTCTGGCTGTTAGCGCCAGCAATGAGTGGCGCGCACCTACGGCGTCTGATCGTGAGTTTCATCATACTGATGATTAGGTCGTGGCTAATAATTACAGGCCGAAGCCCTTGCCCCATGGTGAATGCAGTCGCCAATCACGGATATCTCCCCCGTGATGGCCTCCATATCTCGCTTGAAGATCTGATCGTCGCCTTCACCGACGCCATCAACCTCGACCCTGCTGCGACAACCCTCGTTGGCCAGAAGGCCCTTACCACTGGAAACAATGGTACCTTCAACCTCGATGACCTGAACAAGCATGGAGGTGCGTATCCTGCCTACATCACCACGCTACAAGCTAATTGAATTAGTCATCGAGCACGACGGCAGTCTGAGCCGCGCCGACATCTTCTTCGGCGACAACCACAGCTTCAACGAGACCATCTGGGCCTCCACAGCCTCTCACTTCACTGAGCCAACCATCTCCATCGCGACAGCCGCCAAGGCCCGCAAGGAGCGTCTCAAAGCCGCTGAGGCTGCCAACCCCGAGTTCTCGCTGCCCGCCGACCTTCAGCAATTCAGCTTCATCGAAACTGCGCTCTACCTGTCTGTCTTTGGAAACCTCAACGATGGAAATGCGAAGACTGAGTGGGTCAAGACATTATTCCGTAAGTACATCCGTTGAGTAGATCAGAATAATGCTGACGTTTTGCAGAGGAAGAGCGCTTGCCTATCGAGGAGGGATTCAAGAGATCTGACGACGTGATCACTGCTGCTGGTATCCTTGGTCTTGTTGCCAAGGTTGCTGTTGCTAGCATCTAAAATGGTGCAGCATGGTTAGATATTGATAGCAAATCACTGAGTATGTCAGCTACCTCTGGCATGTCCCTCTCCTTTGTATTGTTGTGACGAAAGAATGGCGCGGTATTTAACTTACGACGGACATTTTGATGAGAAGATACTCGATTTAATGATAATCCCACATTGTTGTCACATAGCGATGCCTTGTTCAATCAGAGTGACCAGAAAACGCCATGACACAAACCTATGCAGCTTACGAGTCGCATTTTCATGTAAGCCCTAGCAAACCTCGCAGATTAGATCTGCACGCAAGACGCACGAAATGTTGAGATCTGTTCTCATCAAAATTCGCATGTAATCTTTTGCTTTATTCTTTTGTGAGATAAGGTCAGTCAAGTGCACAATCAAGATGCCCTCAATCACCGCCGTAACAATCTTCATCTTCGGCCTCAGCGCCTTCAACCACGGCGTCAGCAATCTCATCTCCCCTCGCAAGGCTCTCGCAGCAAAACAACTTCAAGACTCAGCCCTCCCCGCACTCAACGGCTTTTCAGTCGCCATCATCGGAATCGGCATCTATTACATGCTGGCAGCGTATCAAGAGAACCGTGGCTTCTTTGCTCTCACCCTAGCACGGTTCATTTCAGCGAGAATCTTTTGGGTGCAGGGACCTGCTTGGAGAGTAATCGCAACGTGGGAGGCATTCTCAGCTGGTCTCACAGCTGTCGCCCTGGCTTATGAGGGCCACTATGGGAGTTAAATTGGATGGCCAGATGAAACTCTCAATTAATTCCCCTAGCACCGAGAGTTGAGACCAAAGTTTTGTAACTTGGGTTGACTAAGAGGGAGGCACCTGGACTTGTTTAGAACCTGCCCCAGGCTGCCATCATCGAATGTTTCATTGGTCATCTTGGAAGCTTTTGAGTAGAAGCCTATGATTTGAAAAAAAATTGATTATACCTGTGTTTTGAGCCTGAAGTTTAGCCTCATGGCTAGATAGCATCTCTGGAGCTCCATTGGGAGTTTGAGATGAAGCAAACTGTGATCGCTTAAAGTTTCAATGCAGCCATACAGCTTCAATTACACATAAAACCTGATTTATAATTTATGTAGAAAGATAGGGTTCCTCTGACGAGTGAATCTGGCTATATAAGGGTTGCTTTCCAGGTTGCAGGAATATATATAAGCATCAACAGGCTAGCACAGACAACCTGAGTACTGCCCACGTCGTCTCACAAGCCTCTGACTTTAGCAATCGGCTCATATAAATGGTCAGCAGTTCATCAGCCATGGGCCTGGAAGGTCTCCCCGTAGAGCTACGGCAGGCCATATTTGAGCTGGTCCTTTCAGCTCCGGTGGTGCCTTCGAACCCTCAGAAAGCCAACATGGTCGATATCAGCGAATTCCCTCATGGGGATGGCGTCATACAGGTGTTTGGCAACAGGCGCCCAACAACAAAGCGTTGAGCTTGCTTCTCGTCAGCAAACAATCCCACGTCGACGTCCAGGATGTCATCAGACATCTTCCAAACAACTACCACGTCGATATCATGTTCGTCAAGAAATATGGACTTTGGACAACATGGGGTTTTGTAAAGCGGCCTAAATCACGATATATCGGCAAATTAACATCGACATTCCGTATCTTCGAGCCAACCGACGACCTCGATGATCGGTTTGAAGACAGCTGAGTTTCCAAGGTGGCGACGGGGGACCCGGGGCTGCGGTTTGGGCGTTTTACGACCTTCTCGTAAGCTTGATTCGGTATGGACCTGGATACCTCGGTCGTCAGAATAACCAGGGCTTCATCATCAACGAAATCGAGGTGGATGTCATCGCCCCAACAGACGGCGCCGCTCACACCAGGCTCGCTTGCAGGGATAACGACGAACCGTGGTGGCTTCGTTGGAGTGGTATCGAAGATGGAAGCGAGCCGATACCCGAGAAACGACTTGCCAACTACATGACAACTCATTTGGACACCGTTTTGAGTGCTTCCACGGATGCCATACCATACTGCAAGGAATTGTATGAACACATCGCAGAAAGTATCACCTTTCAGCTCAACGGGCAGGAGTGGAAGAAGAGGCGAATGGACGATTATCTAGGGAAATGCGATCCCTCGACATGGCCGCAGCATTATAGAAGTTCTCGGCGTCGCTACGCCTGGGAAATAAGAAGATGGTTGAGATGGGTTCGTAACAGACGAAAGAGGATGAGGGAAGGCCTTGAGCTGAATGATAGAAGACCCAGATAAATTCATCTTTTCCTTGACAATAAATAGACATGCTCAACACACCAACTACTTCTATCAGCTCAAGTGTCAAGAGTTAAACCTTTTCGTATTTTGCCAAAGTTTTAATTATGTTCAGGAATGCCTTTGGTTGACGGTCCATTGCGGAGATCTTTACCTGATCGAGTTCGGACTTAACGGCTGGAGGGTCATCGCAACGGCATGACGTATTCGACCCGATTTATTCGACCCGATATCAATATAAACAGACAAAGGACACCAATGGAACAACAATTTTATCAAGAAACATCTAAATCTCATAAAATGGCACCTTCAGGACTCGCAATCATCATCGGCGCCGGTCCAACAAGTGGCCGCGGCATCGCCCGTGTTCTCGCTCAACATGACGGCGGTAACCTCGCCGTCGCCCTCTTGGCCCGCAACGCGGACAACCTCAACAATCTACGCGACTCGCTCCGTAAAGAAACCAACGGTGTTCTCCACTCTTTCCCTACAGACACTCGGCCGGAGAATCTACGCAAAGCGTTCAAAGACATCGCCAACCACGCAGACTTCAAGGATCTCAAGCTCAAGCTAGCAATTTATCACGTCAAGCACGCCAGCAAGAAGCCTTTCCTCGAAGAAACGCCAGAGGAGTTCAACGAAAGCATGCAGACTTATACCACCGGCGCAGTAGTCTTTGCTCAAGAAGCTCTCAAACTCATGTACGAGCAGAACGGCGGCCAAACCCTTCTCGCCGATACAAATGGTGCCAAGAAGGGCACTATCATCTTCACCGGCACACTGGGAGCTATGCGTACAAACACTGGCTACGCCGCTTATGGAGCTACTCGTGCGTCGGCTAGAATGGTTGCGCAGGCTATCGCGAAAGAGCATAGCAAGTTTGGTGTTCAGTGCGTTCATGCCATCGCGAATGGAAGGATCACGGATGAAGATACTGAAGAGACGAGGACCGGAAAGCATATGAGGGCTGAAGATGTTGGACAGACATATTTGTGGCTTTCGCAGCAGCCGAGTTCGCTCTGGGTCCATGAATTGGACTTGAGGCCGGCGCAGGAGTCGTTTTAGAATATTGATGTTACTGAGATTTGTCGAAATGATAATAATTTTAGTCAGTACATACCTTGATATGGAGATACGTTATTCGCCACTTTGCGAATTGAGGTTTTTTAAAAAGAAGACATCGTTATAAAGATCTGTCAATGGATTTAAGTACAAAACATCATGTGCAGTCACATCACGACAGGGAAGTTTTATCCGAGGATTCTGTAGTCTTCAAGCTGCTCTTACACGGTGCTGTTGGCGGAGATTGTGAATGAGAATGTAGCCATATTCTTCACATCCTGGAGGCATGCTTACATCCTGGAATCTGTTTTGAATCACAAGCAGCTTCAATTTCTATAGCCTTGACGGTCTTGGTGAGCAATCTTCAGTGCTTAATGGCATTAATACATCTCCAGTCCACCACTGGCAGACAACGCTTGCCCCGTAATCCATCTACTCTCCTCCGAAGCCAACCAAGCAACAATCTGCGCGACATCATCAACCTCGCCCAATCTATTGCCCGCTGCGGTCTGCTTCTTCTGCATCTCGATGATCTCTTTCGGAATATTCTCCAATAGATCACTTTGAACAGGTCCAGGGTTAACTGCATTGACCGTATGGCCCTCCTCGCCCAGCTCAGCTGCCCATGAGCGCGTAAGTCCTTCGATTGCAGCTTTGGAAGCGCAGTACAGAGAGAGGTTCTTGAAACCGCAGCGGGCGCCTACGGATGAAATGTTGATTATACGACCGCCGCCCGATGAAGGAAGATAGGGCTTCACTGCTTGGAGGAGGAGGAGAGGAGCGCGGACGTTGAGGTAGAAGATGGAGTCAAAGTCGGATGTTGTGATATCAGTATGAGATTTGACGACTTCCATGCCTGCGTTGTTGACAAGAATATCGATCTGCGAACCGAATGCGGCGACAGCTTGACGGACGATTTCAGCGGGAGATGACTCGTCTTTGAGATCTGCTTTGACACCAATGCATTCTGCTGGTGGGTTTAGTGATGCAATCTTTTCGGACAACTCCTTCACCAGCTTCTCGCTGCTTGGGGAAGTGTATGTGGCGACAATCTGTCATGGTCAGTAATGGTTGGCAGGACTTGAAAGATAACTCACCTTTGCGCCTCTTCTCGCAAGCTCATAGGCAAAGCCAGCACCAAGGCCTCTAGAAGCGCCTGTAATAATAGCGACCTTGCCCTTGAGGGTCTGGAAATTCCGTTGAGTGTCCATGGTTACTAATTAGATGAGGTTGAGATGAGAAATGATCAAGTCAGCAATTGCAATTATGATTACATTTCGACGCTCATTTATACGCGGCTGACTGGAGTCTTGGCAACGGAGATGTGACGCAAGTGGGCTTCGGCGATAACTTCAATGTCAGCCATGATTGGTCTATTCGTAGGGGCGACCTTTCGGCGTTAAGACAAACAACAATAAACGTAGTTCTTGCTATAGCCGAAAGGTATCAAAAGACACAACTAAAAGCCAATGTCTAGTTCCGAAAAATGCCTTAGTTGTTTGTGTCCCATTTTATGTCAACAAGAACAAGAAGTTAAGAAGAGGTTTCGAGCAGCACTGTCTATGAAGACTATACATCTGGGCACTTCAAATTTTCACACTTCTTAGAGACGCTTTCAATACCTAATTCTGAGTTATTTGGGGGGATGGTTGAATAGGAATTGGTTAGAAATTAGCCGCTGGTTTGAGATTGCGAGTCTCACTCAGTCGCAGAGGGTCAGCCCTCTCTCTAGAAGGAACGCACAAACTTGAAGCCCGGACAACTAAGGGGACACGCGAGCGATTCAGTATGAGGTGACAATGAAGTGTAAGACTACAGAGTCATTCTGAGGAACCGATCGGTTGATCTGGATTCGATAAAAATAAAGCTGTTAAGGACGACATAATATGAGTCAGGGAATAGAGGCAACTCGCATGACCAATGTTAGGCGTGCAGCTACAACAGACCGCAGGTATTGGTCGAACTGAATGGCAGAACGACTTTCTGTATATTAATCTATTTATGGGATTCGAAGCAATCCAGTTACAATTTACTCCTTCCAAATCCCCTGTATATGCACGTCTCCTCTATCGCTTATAGATCTTCAGCTCAAAGTATCTCAAGACAGGGAAGATAATAATAGCAAATCCGCAGCCTAGCCACATTCCCAAGTCCGCATTAGAAGCAGCTTTAGAAATAGGACCAATGTACCAAACCTGGGACATGCCGAGGATAGCACCAACCCATCCGATGATGAAGCTTGCAAGAGCTGCGAGACCAACAGGAAGATAGTTCTTGTCTTCCCAAGCAGTCCAGTCAAATCCTTGTCGACCTCGGAAGAACCAGTGTTCCTCCATGACGATACAGATCATGAGCATGACCCAGTATCCCATCAGACTGACAAAGTTCTGGAAGACTACGAATAGGCTTTCACGACCGGCCATAGCGAGGACGAGAGTGATGACAGACATGACGGTCGACCAGGCCCATCGTGGAACAGCCTTGGTGTAGCGACCGAGAACTTGGCATCCAAGTGAGGCGGAGTACAGAGATGGAGTACTATTGGCAATGACACCAAGGGCGATGATAACAGAGCAGAAGTTGCCAAAGCCATGAAGAGGACTATAAGCCTCGACGATGAGAGCACCAGTGCTAATGGCATTGGCGTCAGACCAAGCCTTGTTATCAACAATACCAGTAGCAAGACCAATGGCGATGAGGTACACAAGGGTGAATGACACTGTCAGTCCAGTGACAGTGAGCAAGAAGACCTTGAGACGGGAAGTGCGCTCCGGGTAATAGACATAAAAGTCAGAAGCAGCAGCGGCCCATGAGTTGGGGACATAGAAGCAGAGGGAGAAGAACGACAATCGGCTGGCAGCGAGGACATTGCCAGAGACAGTGGGTTTAGCGGCGGCATTGAAGGAGGGTCCAGCGACGCCGATAAGAACAGCAAGGACAACCACCTGAGCAATCCAAGCGTAACTGTGCCGCATCAGTACATGTGCATGGATAATAGATGAAAGGAGACGTACCGTTCATAAGTATGGAAGATCCTCATGCCAAAGACGGCGACGATCCATGAGACGATAGCGACGACGATGACGCCAACCAAGATGGTCATGGTACCACCACTGACGGCTGACAAGACCTGTCCGCCGATGATGCAGTCAATGGTAGCATATCCAACCATGAGAACGATGTTGAGGAATGTCGGAAGCTTAGAAGGCCAGTAACCCATAAAGTATCGAAGAACAACCTGGTGTAACACATGTCAGTCAACACCATCACCAATGAAACAGTGACACTCACCATGGTACGGTTCCCGCTCTGAGGTCCCCAAGTCGCCATATACGCCGTCGAGCAAGCTCCTAGAATCGTTCCAAAGACAGCAAGCAAGGCACTATCAAGAAACCCCAACCCGAAAACCATCGGTCCAAACAGACCCGTCGCCAGGTTGTTCAGCGACAGATTCGCACTGAACCATAGCACCGCAACCTGCAAGTCAGCAGCAGTAGAAGGTTCTTGTCGTTCCTCTGGAAGAACACGCTCGATACCTCGGGCTTCAAGCCCTGCGAGGCTTTCGATGCGATTATTCAGCTTCTGGAAGGAGGAGAGGGAGATGCTAGGGGGGTTGGAGCTTTCATCGCCCGTAGGTGATGAGCTCACGGTCGCCGACTTTTCATGCGTGACCTCTGCCGTGTGTGTTGGTAGAGACATTATGAGGTCAATGGACGCAGTGTGGAAATTACACAGGAGGGAAGAAAAAAGAAATGTATGCACGGCACACCGAGTCCGTGTGGTATAGAGGTTGCGTTGCAGGAGTTGAAAAAGGGAATGCAAACAGAGTTTGTTTTTGTCTTGCAGATAGTGAACCCTTGCAAGCTGTCTCGGTTGGGGTGAACGGATGCGAGTGGGAGACGGAATGTTACCGACCTCTCATTGACGGTAAAAAGCTCATGCATGCATGGTTTACTGCTCCATGGTATTGGTGTTGGTTGTGGCTTGAAGCTGATAACCAGGGTCGTAAGGTCTAGGTCCGCTAGTCCATGTAGTTAATTTAGCAATGAAACCATCCCCCGTGTGCGCTAGCAGGAATGGGATTAGAGGGGAGGTAAGGATCGGTTGGAGCGGAACCGTGATGGCTACGCCGCGGAGCGGGAGCGAAGGAAAGGGTCTTGAATCTCCATTACGGGCACTAAAAGATATGCCGGTTTTATTCTTGGCGATAAATCACTTGGCGATGAGGGAATAAACATGTTCATAACAAAAGCAAAGTCATTGTAAATGTTCATGCTAGTCTAAGTAATACACAATCGGCGAAATGGTCTATGTCTGCTTCGAGCTAACCTCCACGCTCGTAACAACTGTAATCTGCCCGCTACGAGCCCTCTCGTGCTGCTGCGTCCCACTGCTAATCTTGGCTTCAGCACGGTACGGCCGCTGCAGCAGATCCGGTCCATGCTGGTCCACCAGCTCAATCTGGCTTCCCTGCTCGGGCGAAGCGTCAGTGCGCACGCCATCCTCATCCTCCAACTTAGCCCAGATTGAAGGTTTGCTTGACAGCGGGTGAAGCCCTTGAGTTCTCCGTCGCGCTGAACCTTCAGGGTATGAGCCGTTGCGGTACGGGGTGTTGGGGTATGACGAGGGGTCAGTGGAATCGCCTTTGGAGCCAAGGGCGAGACGCAGAACGGGCCAGCAGAGAGGGAGGTTTCCGACCCAGAGAGCAACGCCGCCTTCTGCGACGTACCAGTAGAGGAAGACGTAGGAGTTGGGATTGCTGAAGTTGTAGTAACGATTGAGGACGGCGGCGAGGATCTGCACAATTAGCGCATGTCAAGAGGGGTTTGGAGAAGAGCCTTACATTGAACACACCCAAGCAAAAAACACAGACCAAACCAATCTTTCTCTTCTTGGGGAGACTGATGTTAATTACAATCGGGATCGGTAGTAATATCAACATGATGTCGCTGGCGATGTTGCAAGCCGTCGCAAAGATCATATGGTTATAATACGTCGCACATTGCACTGTCGTCATTAGCTTAATCCATCCCTGACTCTCAATCGCAAACTCACTCTTCTTGGGATTCACAGGAACAGCCCAATACTCTGGCGTAGGCGAACACCAGAAAAACACGAACATGAAGGTAACCACGACATATGTCACCGCGCAAAACGCAGAGACGAATCGCACCGCCCATTTTTGTCTTATCGATGTGCCCTGCGTCAATCTCGCGTACAAGAACAACAGACACGCTTTGATAGTCCATGTACACGTGAGGGCGAATATCTCGAGGACAAACGTCATTTTACTTCCGATTATGGCTTGTCGTTTTCCCTCAGGCGTGAGCTTCGCGGCGACATCGGCGGGCATGTAGTTGCTGCCATTCTTGGCAACTTCGTTGATCGAGACGACGACTCCTGTAAAGTTGATCTACGGCCCTAGTATCAGTAAAGGTCTGTTGGTGGGTTTGGTGGGTGAAACGTACAAGAGCAAAGACCATGAGATAATCTTCAATGGCGAGACGACTCCATTTTCTAAGTTTCATGCGTCGTGATATCCTGCAGGAACCAACATGTCAGCAAAAACGCCGCAAAAGCCACGCAAGGTGATGGATGGATGGCTGGCTTACAGTCGACACACAACGACAAAGAGCCCCAACACCCATAGAACCCAAGACTCAACCAACAACTTGTGCAGAAAATCCATAGCGAAAAATATAAAATGAATGAATGAGTGACGAACGCTGCAGTTGGCTGCTTCGGAAAGATGAACCTAAATGTCCTCCCAAGATTCGAATCACCCCTGAGTCCTATCTTGTCCTGTCAAACGATAAACTTTATCGACGGCGCGATAAAATGGCACGACGACCATGGTAGTGAACCCAAATTGCAGGAATAATCTCAGCTTGACACGAGGAGGCAGGGGTGAGAATGTAGTCTGCATGGCTAGTCACTTCCCCTGCGTTTTTCCTTTTTCCTTACACTCATACTGGGATGAGGACGTTGGCAGAGAGTTGCGCCTAGATCGGCACGTCAGAAAAGCATGGATTTGGACGTCAGTTACTGGAGACGATCGAAGTGATAGGCAGTAGTTAATCGGAATAACGTGTCGATTGACAGTGACGATCTTGATCTAGGCATGTACAGATTCCACCAACAGCCTCAAAAGCCACAAACACACACCAAGAGCCTGTTGAACAAGCTCCCTTCGTGTCGTGTAGTTCCGCAGCTCTCCCACTACCCGTTAACTCAGAGCTAGACGCGGCAGATGAAGAAAAACAACCACCGGAAGTGGCTTGCACCTAATACTCAAAATGCCAATATTGCAAAGGAATAAACCGCTTGATAAGGTAAGTATGGTCCGAGACAATCGGCTCCCACAACGGCGCAGCCACACTCACCGCGGAAAGAAAAGAAGAAGAGACAGTCGAAACTTTCTGTCTTAGCAGATCCAATTACCGTCCAAATCCTCTAGGATCCGGTGCCCGGCCCGCCTCCGACCCCTGCGCGGGCCGTGGGGGTGATCCCGGCTGGGCAAAAGCTTAGAGTTTTTTTGTCATACGATGGTGGGTGGGCCAAAAGCTAATCTGCCCTGTTTTCACTAACGTAGTAGAGATCTAGAAGGGACCTTTTTGGGGGGACTTTTAATGCTTGGTCGCACGGCAGTTGACATGTTGATGGATAACAGTTACGTTGGGGGTAAAAGTATGTCGGATTGCGTGATCCTTTGGGTTAGTAACTCGCAGCTAGCAATTGAAGGACCCTTTTCTACATTCTAATTAATATTGTTCGAGTAATAATCGTGGCTCGTGGATTGATCCTGGTGTTTCTTACAGGAGCCAATCATCTACGTATCCAAAGAGGAAGCTAACAACCATCAGATTATTCCATCGGGCGACTCGTAACTGCAGATAACGCCTCATGAACCTGGTACTTGCATGCGAAAAAAAAGAAAGAAAAAAAAAGGGAAAAAATAAACCAGCCAAGATCCTCGGTTATGTCGGATCTCGTTCTGCAGAATCGCTTGGCGCTGTTATCTCTTTACCCCGTACCAAGAAATCAGCACATTCCCCCAAAGTCCCGAACCACTCACTCACTGTAGGCGTATCATTGGCTCGTCTAGCAGCGGGGGTTGACTCCACGAATCTTTTTCCGAAATCTTCAGCAACTTCCTAGAGGCGTTATAACTGTCTCACTTGCTTGGTAGCACCGCACTGTTCTACACTAACAAGATAACCACCCAAATTAATCATCAACCATGGCCGTCAACCCCTCTCTTCGCACTGTTGACCAGTTCACACAGCTCGTCTTTGACTTTATCGTCATAGGCGGCGGCACAGCTGGACTAGCGGTGGCAGCGCGTCTCGCTGAAGCCGACGCCTCGTACACCGTCGGTGTCATCGAAGCAGGCGGCCTTGTGCAGAATGATCCTGACATTGACATCCCGGGCCACTATGGTAGGAATCTTGGAGGGAGCTACGATTGGCACTTGGAGACGCTGCCTCAGGAGGGTCTCGGGGGAAGAACGCTTCCGTGGCCGAGGGGGAAGTGCGTCGGCGGCACAAGCGCCCTGAACTACATGGCATGGAATCGCGCTAGCAGGGATGATTATGATGCCTGGGAAGCTTTGGGTAATCAAGGTTGGGGCTGGGATTCTCTGCTGTGAGTTTATGCTTGTTTTATTGGATGAGACGCTGAAGCTGATTGTTTTCGTTATGTAAAGGCCCTTCTTCAAACGCTCTGAGACATTCCATCCTCCTAGCGAGAAGCTCCAGCGAGAGTTTGAGATTGCTCATGATGCAGAGACCTTTGGTGATTCAGGTCCCATTCACATATCATACCCAACCTCGTATTCGCCATCGCACGCACTATGGCACAAGACGCTTAATGCCCTCGGTGTAGAGACTAACCCATCCCACGTCGGAGGCTCAAACGTCGGCGTTTGGACATGCGTCAACGCCGTTGAGCCGAGCGCCGCGCGACGATCCTACTCGATCGACTACGCCACTGGATCACGTAACCTGCACATCCTTACCAACGCCACGGTTGACGAGGTTCTCATTAACCAAGCCCTCATAGCCACCGGCGTGCGGTTCACCCACGGTGGCGTCGACTATGATGTTTCAGCTAGACGCGAGGTCATCCTCTCAGCCGGGAGCGTCAAGTCACCGCAGATCCTTGAACTTTCGGGCATAGGAAATCCCAGCGTACTAAGTAGTGCTGGTGTGAGCGTCAAGGTCGAGAGTCCGCAGGTGGGAGAGAATCTGCAGGAGCATATTAGTGAGTGAGAAGGATTTTGGGATCGGCGTTTTGAGCTAATTTGTGTTGTCTAGTGCTTGCGACGATCTTCGAGGTTGATCCATCGCTCGCTAATCGGGATGATCTTGTGAGAAATGAGAAACTTAGTGCTGCTGCGAAAGAGGAGTATAACACCAAGGCAGATGGCCCTTTGACGGTGCTGCCTGTATCTCTCTGCTACGTTCCCTTCGCCCACTTCGTTCCGAAGAATGCTCTTGCTAGTCTTTATGAAGACGCAGACAAGGTATCTGTGTTTGACTCGGACAAGCAAGATATTCTTCGTGAACGATTGGATGGAAACTCTAAACTTGGTCAGATAGAGTATATCTTTGATCTTGGGAACTGGAACCCCAACTTCAAGGGTGAAGAGGGTAAGAAGTACGGCACTATGCTGCAGATCTTGCAGTATCCCTTCAGCGTTGGGTCTATTCACATTCGGCCGAGTGAGCACGCTACAGCTGATGACTCACCTGCCATCGACCCAAGATACTATGAGGGTCCCCATGGAAACCTCGACATGGAAGTTATGAAGCAATGTCTCCAGTTCGTCGATAAGATCGTACACACAGCTCCTCTCTCAAACATAATCCGCTCCTCAGCATCCCCTTCCGCACCCGCTATCAAGGATGATAAGCTCCTAGGAGAATGGATCACTCAAAACACTATCACTGATTGGCATCCTGTTGGAACATGCGCCATGGGAGGTCGTGCTGGTGTTGAAGGCGGCGTCGTTGATGAAAGACTTCGAGTCTATGGCGTCCATGGCCTGAGAGTTGTTGACGCGAGTATTATGCCGCTGCAGATTAGTGCGCATATCCAAGCTACTGTTTATGCTATTGCTGAGAAGGCAGCGCATATGATTGTTGAAGATGCCAGGAGTGCGGATAGAGAAGGAAGAGAGTTGGTGGCAAAGCAGGCTAGACTTTAGATGAGGCCGTTACGCTATGTGAGCTGAAAAATACTATCATGTGCTACTTTATAATGAATTCTTCCAACAAGGGTATTTTCAGTCATTGCGAAGCCATGCTCGAACGATCGCGCCAATAGCTTCAGGCTGGTGATAAGGAGACATATGTCCCGCTTCATCAACAGCATAGAAACTCAACTGATCATTCCCCTTCCAGAACCCTCCTTCCTTAACATTCCATCCATCAGCATTAGAAGTTAATTCGCCGTCCTTATAATACCAGGTCTCATAACCAAGCTCCCGATAGTTATCCTGTCCCTTCCATCGCTGTTGGTTCAGCATGCGCATTTGTCCGGGGGTATTACTATAAGGTTCAGCGGGCCGTTCAAGTAAAGATGTGTCAGGAGCGCTTACATGATGATATCGTTGTTGCCATTAATGAAGAGAACTCGTATATCTGTCTCGTCGAGAATCCACGTCAACTCCCGTGTAACGGGTACATGGATATTCTGCGCAATATCCCAGCGCTCATTGGTATCAAAGTCGATAAGATAAAATGGAAAGCGGTCGAATCCGAGTTTTTCTTGAACCCAACGACGATTTAAGAACTTCCATTCCGGTCCGTGGTCCATGTTTGAGCACAAAGGAGGCTTCTCACACGGATGTCGGTCTGCTCAAGATTAGTACGCTTTCTGTCACTCGCGGTGCGATGAAAGCAAGATACTCACTGTCATAAGGGTCCCATCCACCAGGTACAACACCATCCATAAAGTACTCCCCCAACGTCTCCTCACAAACCTCATTGGCCGCCTTACAGGTCTCAATATCATAAAAGTACCGACACTGACTCCCCATTTTATGACACTCCGGTATAGCAGCAAGCATATTCTCACAAGCAGTCCGATTCATCAGAGGATATTTTCTTCCATCATCAGCCCAATTCGTACAGAAGAAGTCATAATACCCCATGAACTGCTGCGTCGCATCAATATACCCATCGACGATAATCGCAGATGAAATGTCGACCCGAGGCTTGATGCCGCGCTCTGAATTCTCGCGTTCGTGAGAGATGATATGTTTCGTGTAACCGGTGACGTAGTGGCCGCCCATGGATTCACCGGTGATGTGCCATGGTTTTCCAGCGAGGTTGGGGAATACGTCGTGGGAGAATGTGGAGAGGAAGGTATGTACGTCTTTTGCGCCTTGCTCGAGACTAACGGCGATTTTGTTTCGGTCTGTGATCTTGGAGAAGCCGACACCTACGGGTTGACTGTGGAGTGTCAGAGTGAGCGACGATATTAATGGAGAAGCTTACTCGATGTAAACAACGTTGGCGTGATCGATCCAAGAATATTCAGCGCGTCTTGTTGAGTTCCCATCGGGATTTACAGTACAGGGGCCGCTGCCCATGAACAACCCCATTTCTCCAGATGCACCAGGTCCGCTGATGCCTGCGTTAGTTTGACTTGACTCGGCTGTCGGCGGTTGCTTACCCGCTCATCCATAGTAGCAAAGGATCAGTCTCGGGATTGTTCCGACTCTCAAAGTACCCTTATCAGTCAGTACCATAGTTCTCATGTCAAAACCTGTGCACGTACAGAAGAACATAGACTTATCCTCCGTCACGTTAACCGTGCCGGTGAATTGATGAACACCCGCATCGCAGAGATCAGAAGATTGTTCACGGACAGTGAAAGCTGGTTTAGTTACTGCTTCATCTGTCAATGGCTTTTGGTCTTGGGCTGCGGCATGGCTAATAATAGTCGCGAGTAGCGACACTGTTACTGGACCAAGCCACATCGCGGATTGGTGTTGAGATGGTGAACTTTGATGGTGCCTGAGAGAATTACTAATGCTGACCCTGGCCAATCAGTCTTATCAAGTGTTAGTGGGACGATCGTACTGAAGATAACGATAAGATAAGGACTTGGTATCAGTCTTACCCTGGATGCTCTGTGTTAGTATTTCTAGATGTTACACTAAGCGTCGGAATTTGCAGCAGGAAAATGTTTTAAGGATTAAAATATTTCTTAATGTAACATATCAGATGGTTCTGTTACTACTAATAAACAGGGCGGTTTGGTGGATGAAAACAGAGTCGTTAAACTTCACAACACTGTGGTTAATAACAGAAGCTTGCCACGCCTATTCACCTCAAACTTTACGCGGTTGAGAACACGAAATCTTCTCCAACTTGGCTAGCGCAGGTAGCAATGCAAACTCTGCTGAAATCCACGGACATTAGTCATTATGTCATTATCAAAGCGAAAACGAGCACCCACCTTAGTCATAGCAAGACGTGACTGATCGCAAGGCTAGATGCTTCTAGCGCGACGCG
>JAAVUB010000735.1:0-15828 GCA_014898885.1 Fusarium lyarnte (nom. inval.)
TATATGAAATATAATTATATGTATTATTTGTATTTTAATTCTTTATATTTATAATTTCTTTAGGCCACTTAATCCAACGTTTATAGTACCCTCCTAGTAGTTCATCAGTAACATGTACTATATTTCGCCCCCAACCTTCCATAAACCATGAATCATTCAAAGCATGAGTCAAGGTACCGAAGTATGCAAAGATGAGTAGGGCAGGGGGCTGTCGCTGCTTTAGTAAGTCAAAATACTCGTTGGAAATCGCCTGCAGCCAGATGTATGGTGCAGACCATTCCTGGTTATATCCCCATTCAGCTCTGGCTTCACTGCTCATTGTCTCAAACTGCTTCATATATGCATTGCACTTCCGGAGCAGATAGAGCGCCTCGTCGTAAATGTCTGCGTCTTTACTGCCCTCCCAGACTTGCCGTATACTGCAGTAATGATCGTCGTGAACAACTAATTGCTGATCCGGATCCAGCTTGTTCCAATTGCCAATCCTTGTCAAGTCATCCAAAGGCCCTCGGCAGATCCTCTCGTATGCAGGATGCAAGACTGCGTCGACGCCGCGTATCGCTGGTATCCATCCATCACCAAGGATGCGTGGCTTGCGGTCCGCAGAAGAGTTATCGCACAGAGGTCCAAAGAAAGCCAACACATACACGATGTTCAACGACGAGAACACAAACAATGCGTCGCTGTTGTCGTCGCTCATTTGATTGATGCCCTGCTGAAATCCCCGTAGTGCTATGTTATGGTGATAGGCAGCGATGCAGACAAGCCGTGGTTTGTCAGCGGGATGTCTGTACGCAAGATGCAGCGCTGCCAGGCTCAGAATTCCGTGGATAACGAAGGCGTGTTGGAATCCAATCTTTGGAAACGTCTGTTGCCAATAATGATCTCCGGAGGGGGACTTTACAATATCCAAGCTTGCCGAATAAGTCCAGTAGTGTAGCAAGGCAAGATCATCAGGCGTAAAGGTTGTCGCTGACAATCGTGATTGTTCATGGCCCTCGACGATCCTTGGTACCAATAGCGACGCAGCAAGTGCTGCCTCATCCGTTTGTAGAGCCAAAGCTAGCGTAGCATTGCCGTTGTTCGGCGTCAGACTCGGAGAAGCCGTGGGCGGATAGACGCAGGTATCACCACGTCGAACGCAAGCGGTACAAGCCGGTATCTTCTCGTCACACTAAGATGTGAATCAGAATTTGGTGTATGTTTACGTCGAGGATAGTCCATTGTGGAGAGGAGAAAACGTGCCTTGACCCGGCGCTTCCTGCAATCGTTGCAGCCTGCCTTGGACTTCTTATGCAGTCGTTTCTTGCGAGATGGCAGGTGATCGGAGGTCTCTGTTGGTGATTTGTCGAGGCCCATGCTTGGCAAGGGGTCATGGGGGGCAAAGAGTAACTGTTAGTGCTTCTGCTAAACGAGCTTTGAAGAAGGTGGTTTATTGCCAGACAGAGAATTGAACGAGGAACGAGGAACGAGGCTCAATGTCTCTCTTGGTTGGAAACGCAATAAAGTGGAGTTCACGGCGCTTTACGATATACGCGGACCTAAACGCGTATGAGAAATGAAAGCCAATCAAAGGTCGGTAGGGGTCGGTCATCTCGATTGCCTACAGGTCACTAGCTTCAGGCTTGAGTTAAGGTTGCCTGACTAAGTTCTGTCTGCTGACTTAAGGTTACCTGACTGGTGCCTTTAAGTTAAGATTTTATCACCAATAACGTTTCGAACTTATCGTTGCAGATCTATCTATTAACCTAGGATATATAGTTCTGGATTATGAGTTCCTAAGCAGGAACCATCACTGACAGCTTTTGTAGTATAGAATTGGTTTTTGGAAGTTTGGATCTTTATATCGCGCCCGGTGCCTTTGCCGATATAATGTATATAAATAGATCACTCCACCATCGGAGTTTCCCGTCTATTATTCATGGAGAAGTAAATCGGAACGTGATGTATAATTATGTCAGGATTAATCCAGCGTAAAGGGGAATCCTGTAAAATGGAGAGGAAAACATGTCTCAGCCCAATGCTTTTTATAATTACTACAACCTATCTTTAACTTTCTACAAAGGCGTTTCATCCTAGTTGGCGGATGACCTGTTGTCGATGTTGCCGATAATTCGTCGGGGCTCATTCTTGGTAAAGGCTATAGCGATCCACCGATTCAGGGGTCGGTCTTTATTTCCCCCTCAGGTTGGATTGGGAAAGAAATAACGCTCGAGATTTATGGGGCCGAGGATGCGGAAATCTAAGAATGGGGCCATTTTAAGCGCGGGTAGGGATCAACAATGACGTCTGTCAGCCTTTGGGTCTAGGTTAACCTTTATCAATTTTAAATATTGCTCATCTACTATGTCTCATCTATCTGTTTTATAGGAATTTACAGCTCACTATTAATATTTCACAAGTACCACGCGACGCTCTCAGCATATCTGATGCTTAATTGGTTCCTGGAACTCTGTTAATATCACTACGGATAAGTCCTCTCATGTCAGTCAACTACCCCACTCCTGGCGTTTTCCGAACACCGTGCTGTTAGGGCAGCTACCTCGGGTTATTTCTATCCGAGAGCTGGTATCGCTCAGGCTAGTAACCCGATCAAGTGATTATCCCTTTATCGGAATGGGGCTCGCCTTTTGAGCGCTTGCTACCGAGGCAATCAACCTGTGCATTGCGCTGCTGCACACCGATAAAAGCATAAAAAGAATGCTCATAGAGTCGCTATGGGGCAAAGGCATGGGGCAAAGGCACATTGGTCAAAGGAACATCAACGTGGAAGGAATTCCAGAAGCACCTCTACGTGGTTGAGGTGCCTCAGGTATCTTAGCTTTCTGGCTCGACCAAATTTCAAGGCTTACAATTAATAGTAATAGAAAAGGAAACTAGCCGGCAGTGTAAGCATGCCTTGATATGTAGGATCTGGCTTTGGGTCCATCTGGTTACGAGAGACTTGAAACTCGCAGTGCGAGGGAAGGAGACAATACAAATTCTCCGAGAAACGTCCAAGACTCTTCAAAGTAGCTGGATTGCTATTTTGAGCACATTATTCACAGAGCCAACCCTTTGTTATGTAAAGAATTGGCGATGACATATCTTATTACTGGTTCTGGAGCACAGCCTCTTCCACTATACGCATTCTATCTTCTGGGTAAGGAGATCGAAAACGAAGACTATTCGATGTAGGCAGGAAATGTTCCACTTGAAGCAACGGCTGCTTATCGAGCTGGAAAGGAGAGGAAAGACAAGATAAACATAAGGTGCAGTGATCTCCTCGTGGTTAATGACTGCTCACAGCCGATACTCCTGGATCAGTCCGTTGACTCCCTACATCGAACTGTTCGAGAATCGAGGGTTCTTAGAGACAGCTCCACGGTCTATAAAATCCCCAGTTTTCGCCCCTAGTATCTCTGTTTGGCATCCTGAAGAAACGGCATCAGTATAACCTTAATACGAAGCAATAATGTAACAGCATGATTGAACTGGTAGATAAACTTCTCTAGAGGCAGAGAAGCATGAATTCTACAAGACTAACCTATGTCTCCCATTGCGAACATAGTATACTAGTTAGGCGAAGTTCATATCAATTTCATGACGAAGTCTAGGACCGTGAGGAATTATTGGACGCATGCTAGAGACCCGCCTGCGTCCCGAGGACTGTGTGAGTACAATGAGGGGCATGACTATAACCAGATCTCTCTAGCTATACAAGTACGACTGTTGAGATACGTGTGTGGGATATTAAAGCTTGACTACGCTCTGTGGCCCCACAGAGTCACGCAGATACAAGATCCATATTGTTCGCAGCGCGACGAGACAAACTTGGATAGAGCCATGGTTAAGTTATTTCTGGAGCAAATAACGGACCAAAACCAGATCGTATTCTCCTACCAACGTCGAGCTCTCTGGGCGCTGTTCTTGATATCTTGATCGGAGTCGATGCATAGCCGAGAGGCTACGCAAGTTTGTATCACGGATCGGCTTGAATTTACTAAACTGCTAATACACTACGAGGTAGAATTTTATTGCTTCAGTCCAGCGGACTTGGGCTGTTTGAGAAGTATGGAAGATGTTCTGGTGACAATTTTCAGTTGAAACCACTCAGCACCCGATAGCACTTGACACTGAGGCATGGAGAAGCCTGACCCTAATATGAACACATTTATTGAAAGGCATGTATCCAAACTAAGCTAGTATATACTGATATGTACGCATATCTTCCGACTTATTCATTCTAGTATGTACCAAGAACTGTGTTATACTCTCTTCTCTCCATGCAGGTAACAACGTTCATCGAAACCGAAGGTCTCTAAAGCTAGAGCATCGACTTAGGCAGCTGTAGCGAAACCAATACGGGAGTTGGTGGTATCGTAAACAGAGTAATAGTTCTCGAGGAACTTCTGTCCGATGATGATGTTGACACCAGAGGAGCCTCCATCGGAGATCCAGGAGTAGTACTTGCTAGAGCTCAAACCGAAGTTGCTGTACTGGGCGGAAGGAATCAAGTACTGTGCGGGTGTGAGAGTGTAAGTGGTAGATCCGAACTTGATACCAAAGTTGGCGGTAGGCTTTTTGGTAAATGCAGCAAGGCCGGATGAGCTGTCAGTGGAACCACCAGCGGCAGACAGGAACTTGTTGTAGGCACTGGTAGGGATGTAGATAAGTGTAGTGCCGGTGTCGACAATGCCGCTGCCGCTACCAAGGCTTGTAGATCCATAGGTGAAGCCAGAAACGGAGATGCCCCAGTACTGAGAAGCTTGGCCACTGGTAAGGGTTGGGAAGTAGGTGAGGGAACCGGAGTACTTGGAGCTGTCGACACCACCAAGGGTCAACTCTCCATTGGCATCATCATCGTCGCTGCCGGACTCTGGTCGGAATGAGACACCCAGGACCTCGGTTGAGATTGAGCCCTGGCTATAGAGATTGTCCATAAAGGTTGGGACGGTGTTGGCGTTGGAGACTGTGCTCTCGGTGAGATCAACGGGACCAAAGCCGATGATGCCATCTACACCGGAGAAGCCGCTGGCACTACTGGCAGCACCAATGGACTGCGCTGCGACACTGAGACCGCCAAAGCTGACTTTGTCCTTGTACTCGGTACCCGAGAACTGACCAGAGCCGTAAGAGACGCTGACAGAGCCGCCTGTAGACTTGCCGGTAGATGTTGGCTCGCACGATGTTTGAGCACCACACCAAGTGTTGGAAGCTATTTCAGGTTAACGATTGTTTCAACCCATCTTTTAGGAATATGGGACTTACATCCAGTATCAACGATGAGGTTCCAGGTCTTTCCTCCAATGACGACAGGCGCGACGTAGGAGACATCCTCGTTAGTCACAGTGCCAGAGCTGGTAGCATCGACGTGGAAAGTGCTGGACTCTCCGTTGACCTTGCGAATGCGGGCCTGGCCCTTCTGGACAATGGCCTTGATCGAAGTGGCCTTGACCACGTGCTTCAACGGAAGAACAGCAGTCTTCTTAGCCCTGGGCTCAAGTGGCGATGCCGTAACGGCAGCCGCAGCGGCAAGAGTGAGAGTGACAGCGAAGAGCATCGTGCTAATAGTATGAGAGTCCGGAGAAGATGGCTGGAATATTGAGATGTTGATGAGATGAGTTGGTACTGCAAGCCAGGCTGCCAGCTTATTTATATCTGTTGGGGTTTATGATATGGCTTCATCTGTCTTCGACTTCTCGGAAAACCGGCATCTTGGAGCTGATAGCTATCTGTAGACCTCACGAGTAAGCTAGGATCCGAACATCTCGCAATATTCTAGATGTTCATACTTGGTGTAAACTGATAGTCTGATCGTCTCGTGGATATCCGCGTTGGATACTAGATGCCGCTAGCGTGACGTGATAGCTGGCACCTACCGCATTGGGCATGTCCGTGTCTGACCATCTAATGTGAGAGGGTGCATGGTCGGTGAAGCGCCCAAACTAATGTCCCAGTGCCGAACAGTTCGTCCAATGAACTTGCTGCTCTTCATCAGTATGCCATTAGCACCCCAGAGTCACGCCTTTGATCTGCGGTGATCGACTGGCGCCAAATCTGGATCGTCTGATATAAAGACGTGGTCCCTCGTTGCCGTGATTGCCGAAGATCTTTTGAAAGGGCAGTTTGATATAAACATAGAGCTTGGTCACAAGGCCAATCACAACCATTTCAAATTAGCTTATAGATTGCATGAGTTTATTTTTTAACTACAATGCAATCACTTAAATGGCATACATTTACATACCTTCCAAGAAGACAAGTCAGGGCTTTATTGCAATTAAGATTAAAGGGTAAATCTACCCTAATCTGAGATATATTATTATTGTGTAGAAATTATCGTTGTAGCTTTTAATAACTTTTAAGCTTTCCTGATAACCCTCTTTAACAAGAGTTTAACAGGACTTAGTTGTAAGAAGCCATAAAAACCAAGGTCTAGTTTCTTAACTAAATCCCTCAACTTTCTACCAAACCGTTAATGTTATGATATTTCACAGCTTCCCTTTATGTCATTGAGAACTGGTATTATATGAAGATATCTTTTATTCAATGCTACTCTACATCGGATATATGTGCCGTTCCTTATCGCTGACATGTTTTGCAAGATCACTTACCTATTCCGCTCAAGGCATGTTGAGAAAAGTCCCTTATCTTCACTTCTCGAGGTCTGAATCTGGTTAAGCCTTGATTGGGTGCTAGCAGAAGTTCCTGGTGTTCCTGATTGGGTTTGCTAGCCGAATGGTTGACAGGGGTATACCCCTGCCACGTCTCGTACCGTGCCGAGGTGATAGCCGAGTGTTGGTTATGTATTTGCCGGCTCCAAGTCCAGGTCAGCATCGAGGTTGCTTTCCCTTTGGAAACAAGACCGGAGATTCAACGGACTAGATTACAAGAGATAACCCGGAGGTCCAAGTATGAGCGGGCCACTAATGGCAAGACTGCCAAGTGATCAGGTATATAACGTAGCCGCTTCCTGCATGATCCCAAAATATGTAAGCTGACTCTCGATGCTTGCCAGGAACTGTTCTGTACGGCGTCATGGCGCGCTATATTGTGTCAAAGTTGAGAGATTAAAAAAGGCTTTAGGCTAACATAAAGGTAAAGAACACAATTAACACATATAGTCAATATCCTCCATGCCTATATGGTGCTTAGAGAGGCAACTTTTGGCTGAAAAGCTAGATACCCTCATAATGGTCTCCAATGGTGTACAAGACCCGCGATACAAAGGGAGTCTCAACTTCGAGCCGCGCTCTCGAATTGGTTTCGCTCTTGGTATCCGATTTATTATAATATCTGAGGAGTCTGGAACGATATTTAATTCGATCCCGACTACCAGTTTCCTCAGCCATGATTGAATACTGTTGTACATCAAATCGCCTATTGGTTAGATTTAGATGCCTGGTCGTCTTGGATACGCTACAAAGGTATCGCCTGAAGACAACTTTTAACGAACGCCTTCTGATGAGAGACCCGCTGCCATGGACGGAAAAAAAGGAATAAACAGCCGCTTCAGGTGGCTGTATCAGGCCACGGCCCCTAGCTCGTTTATTTATATGCGTATTAATTTACAAAGCCACTAAGCCTTGGAGACAGGTATTAGAACATCTTTCACCCATAAGCTATATATCGGATATCTGAGGACTAAGGGTATGTTACCAACATCCAATAATCCAACTGTTTTATCTTTGTGATTGAACCATGATTGAACCATGATTGGACAGAAGTTTCTCTAACCCTCAGCCTTAAAAAGGCTCACAACTCTAATAAACTGGATCCGAGGTATTCTCTAAACTTCATGAGATAATCCATAACATAACAAAGGATTGATAAGCAGCCAAGTCTAAGATGGTACTTGAATCTTGCCATTTAGTAACTTAGACAACTATAATGAGTTGAATTCCACTGCATTATCAGAAAGAAGAGTATTAAGTAATAGCTAAGCCATGAGCTTGATTTATCTAATCCGAGCCAAAGGTGACAAGCAATGGCACAGGAGTGTATCCCTGCATAGATGGAGGGCCTAGTAGCGCCTTAATACCGATATCACCACCCGAGGGGCCAATGTACGTAGTACCCCAGAGAGTGCCAGTAGCAGTGCATCCTGAGAACATGCTGCATCGTATCTCAGGCACAGTGCATTCTAACTGGCTACCTGGAGTAGGTGTCTCGCAAGTGAGGTACTGCTCCTGCGCTGGCATATTGGTGGCATCGCATACCATGAATGCACTGGTGCCATCGCCAGGGAAGTAGCCGCAGATAGGCAAA
The DNA here is from genome assembly GCA_014898885.1 of Fusarium lyarnte (nom. inval.). Taxonomy (NCBI): domain Eukaryota; kingdom Fungi; phylum Ascomycota; class Sordariomycetes; order Hypocreales; family Nectriaceae; genus Fusarium; species Fusarium lyarnte (nom. inval.). The sequence goes on from JAAVUB010000735.1 coordinate 8,251, forward strand.
GTGCCGTCTAGCAGTAGGCGGCCGGTGGTGGTATCGACGGTGAAGTAAGCATCGGTATAACCTTGAGCGGTGTTGAAGAGAAGAGAAGCGGAATGAACCCGGTTTGATAGAAGGGGCTGGCCTTGGTAAATACTGCTGGCAGGGACAAGTCGGAACATTGGTACAGCGGTTGTAGTGGCAAGTGCAGTAGTTGTGGCTTCAGTGGTGGTAGGAGCTTCAGTGATCTCGGATGAAGCAGCGACTGTGCCTGAAGTCGTCACGGCCTCGGTTGTAGTATCGGCTCCGGTGTTAGAAGTTGCCTCAGTGGTTGCGGTTGATGTAGCGAAAGTGGTAGCCTCGGTGGTTGCATCGCTGGAGGTCGTTGCCTCGTCTGTTGAGGCAGCCGCCGAAGTCTCTTCAGTCGTTGCTTCAGTGGTCGTGTCAGCAGAAGTGACTGCTTCGGTCTTGGTTCTGGCAAAGGTGGCTGAGGTGTCGGAAGACAAGGTAAAACTGGATGTTCCCGCAGTTGTCTCAGTTGTCGCAATAGAGGAATCAGATGCTACATCATTTCTATTAGCGGGGAATGGCCAATTGGGATGTCATCACATACCTGAAGAACGAGGCTTGCAAGGGCCTGCGACCGCAACACCAAGACCAGCCAGGCCAACGGCCACTAAACGAAGGATACTAAAATGCATGGCGGCTTAAACGAGTGGCGAAAGTGAGGAAAACGAGAGACAAGACACAGGCGAATAAACAACGAGCTACAAATCTGGGAAGCGTGGTTTTATTAATCTCCTAAAATTGTGTAAACATCAAGATGATTCGGAAATGACCTTGTCGCGCTAGTTGCATCGGTTCCTGAAGACAGTCAATAGTTTGTGTTAGTACCCGAAATAGCGGATTTGAGCTACCAGACACCAACGCCGTTGCAGCCTTTTATTCAATAGTTTAGAAGCTAAACCTTTAGTACTAGAAAATGCAGCAGAGCCCCCTGAGTACGGAGGATGCATCAATCTACCAAAAAGAAATCTATATGAAGTTCTTTTTGCAAGGGGTAACGAGATCTTTACTAACACCATTCTTGAACTTCAAGGCTGAATATTGCGACTTAGCCAAGACTTCTCCTGGAAGGTCTATCGCTGTTGCTACATCTCGAGGCGGCACTTAACTTTGGTATAGTTAGGTAAGATTTCAGACAGCTTCTTGCATTATATAAGAATTAGTAGATCCCCATCACGAGGATCAACATGTTTCTATTAAGGTGCTTGAGATATGCGCCGTATCTATTATCATACCATTCGACCAGAACAATGTTATGAAACTCTATACCTTTGTCACATGCACAAACTTGCTTGGTTCTGAACTGTGACACATGCCCCGTATACTGTACTTTAGATGGTCCCTTAGTGACAGACTATTAGCAAGTAGTAATAGCATCTTGCTGAGAAGGCGAATCGGAATAACTGTGCAGCTTGGCTACCTGACGTAAAATAAGCACGTATGGGTATATTATTGTTGAGTAGTAGGTGACGGTCCTAAGGGAGAATAAGCCACCACGTCAGGCAATGGAACCCGGCTTCGACCCCGCACCCGCATGCATGCCCAAAGATATTCAACATCGTAGTTGCTCCAAATATCCACGATACGACTATCAAAGTCTTGTCGGTAGACTAAAACAACCACAACCAGCCTAACTTGTTTTCTGTGGTCTGGATCATGACATATCGAAATGGCTGAAGTCGCTGGGCTCGCACTTGGCGTACTAGGCCTAACCCTTCAAGGACACAATAGTATCAAATCCTCGATATGAAGCTAGATATCGAAAAGACCCTTCTTCTTCAGTGGGCAGACCGGGTGAAACTTCTTCAAAGTAATCATGAGAGAAAAGTAGAAATTTGAATTCCTCGTGTAGGATCTCGTTGAGTTGACAGCCAAACGTGGATCAAGTAGCGCCCTGGTTAAGTACCGAAACAGCTCGCTTAATGATCCAGAGTGATATTGAGCTCATCAAAAAGGATCTGAGAAGGCTTCTGCGGTTCCAGGAAGCAGCAGTAAACCATGAGGCTATCCCTCAAACAGCCTGGCAGAATCTCGACAGAATGCGCCAGACTCGCATCTTGAAATCGTCTGGAGAGGCCGATATAGCCGTTATGGAAATGAAGTGTTATTGAATTCCTGGCTGTTGATCTAATGTTTATTACAGTACTCAATATTGTCTATGATTTTGCATTAGTTAGTCCAAGTGCCCAAAGCGTACATCATGATGAACGAAATTTTATCCCGCAAAGACTCCTGAAGCCATCCTGGCAGTCCTCGGATTAGAGAAGTCCACCACAAGTTCGAAGGCACCAAGATCTGTGCACCGTAGCCAGAAAGAACCTGGTCGTATATCCTATCAGCCACAACTTCAGCTGGCGTAACCGTATCATTCAGCTTTCCCTGTGCGACAAGCTGTGTTGTCATGGCTGTCTTAATCCAGGAGGGATGCACAACACTTTGAACCGTCAGAAGGTCTTTCTATACATGACGAAGAGGAAGTGACTCACGTGGTACGAACGCGAGGGGCCTTGTAGACGTGTCTCAGCTCCTGGCCAAGGCCTTCGTGGAAAGCCAATAGGCCGACCTTGGTGGAGCCATAGGCCACATTCGTCGCTTGCGTGGCAAAAGATGCTTGGCTGGCGATGTTGACGATGTGGCCGTGGTCCCGCTTAACCATGCTGGGGAGGAAGTGCTTGGTGAGGAGGTAGGGAGCGAGAAGGTTTACCTCAAAGAGTCTCTTGAAGTAAGACTCCGGCAGGTCTAGTATGGGTTTCAATTCTGCAAATCCGGCATTGTTAATCAGAACTGTCGGATTGCCGTGATCTTCTCTGATCTCATCAATAACTGATGATATGGCTTCCGAATCCGTAAGGTCGACCTTGTAGAAGTATGTATTTGCGGCTAAACAACGTCAGATGTCTGTTGATGGCATATCACCTGCGGCGCAATAAATGTATCGTGGCCTAAGGGGACTTACCCAACTTTGCAGCGGGAGGGTTCAGATCCAGGATCAAAACCTTGATACCTCTTTCGGCAAACTTTGAAACTATGGCAGCTCCGATTCCATTGCTTCCTCCTGTGACAACCACGATTTCACGGGCCCAATCCCATGAAGGGTCGGTAACATGATTGTTGACCTTCCTCTTGGTGTACCAAGCATTCAGGTATCCTAACGACTTGAGGCCAAGCAAGATTCCGGCAGAGAGTTGAATTTTTGGGTTTTTAGCAAGCTCAATGAGTTGAGACAGGATCTGTTGTTGCTGATACATGGTTACCAATAACAGCACTCGGCGTTGTCTTTCTCGGTAAAGAGACAAGCCTAGACTAATATTGAGATATAAGGAAGTGATTGAAGGACTCAAGGAGCGAAAGGTTATTATTTGACAGAGGCAATATCGTTTAGATATATATGTATCATCGGAAGCTATATCATCGGAAGCTAGTCACGCAATGATCGGATGTGCAACCCTTGGCCTTCGCTTACCCTTGCGTTATGTCACCCTAATTTTCCGTGGAATGATAAGCAACAGACCATGTACAGCGAAGTGCAATAAGTTTTAGTATAAAGCAAAGTATCTCCTTTGTCACTGTAGCCTAATTTGAGAAATTTTAGTGCTTTTCTCCGCAATGAAAGACTTAAGTTTGTGGGGCTATACCGAGGGTATGCCGAGGGACTACCCCATACCAAGGGGCATATAGCCGAGTGTAAAAGTAAGGACGCTATTATTATAGCCCAAATTCTCGACTGCATAGGAAAGGCCAAGGGATCCGCTTTGGCAAATTAGAGTAGCCAAAGTCATACAAGGACTTTGATACCGTGCCGGTTCAGCCACTACTCCTGTACCTGCAGCAAATTCTCTACTATGCGCTCAGAAAACAATTCCCCAGTAGCAAATTTACCGACCAGCCATCAAAATCACGTTTCAACTCCTCTCATATAGTAGAGATGCTCCTTTTATTAGGCTATAACGCTACCAATTCCGTCCCAGTTAGTGGATAGAAGATAAGTCCTTCGTCTTTATAATTAGAGGAGCTAACGAGGCTTGCTACGCTACTCTCAGCAAAGACAAGAAGGCTACGCTAGCTAATATATCCAAGATCTTCCGAATAGCAAACAATAGGCTCAGGCCCTAAGGATTTGGCGACATAATCATTAATTGGCCTGGTATTATCCAATAGAGAAGTATTATCCTAGTATATATAGGTTCTACCAAATTAGCACTAAGTCCTCTGAAACCAGTAAAACTGACGCCAGGGGTTGTATAGGTCGATCTCTCTGTTCTACGTTGTACGTCTCCAACAGACTCAACTTCGAAGTCGCACCATTTTAGAGCAATAGTGATATAACAGTGGCGTAAATCAGGGGACGGCAACTCCTTTGTTTTACTTTGTAAGAAGGACCACCTTAGTACGGTAGTTTTGAAACGACTCTGCCCTTATGCAGGAAAGACTGTGCATTATCACCTTTCAGCTCTCCGCCACTAAGTCTTGGCGTCCGGTCAGGTCATGACTGACAGGTGCCAGGTGGCCCTTGGTCCTACATGTCTTGTTACCCCGCCCTGCGCAGCACTCAATCAAAACCGTAGTTCACAGCCTCCAAGACTCGCACATCACATTTCAGGGATAACTGCAGAGGTTCGGTTAGTCGCAGGCCGTTGATTTGTTATCTAAGGGGCGTAACCATGTTTGAGGTGCCCATGCAGCCAACCATAATATTTCAAACGAGTCGCGCTAGATGGTAACTGGCATCAGCCGCAACTGTCCAGCGTCCGTTATCGTCAGGCTTGCTGCCTGCGATTTTCAACCATACCCCGCTTCCCGGTCATGGGTGTTATAGAATGGTGGCTAAAGCCGAGTATGAATTGAAGCTTAAGCTGAATTCTCAACTTCCACATCGCCAGATACTTTGAAGCACAATTAGCTACGCAGCGATACCCATACTGGCATCAGTGTGCAATGGCTGAGAACATGCAGGTTGGGAGGCTAGACCTCGCCAGCCGAGCCATCGACTTGACAACGGTTCTGCTTCGGGCAACCTCGTCGTCCGGGTCCCTGCTCAAAGGCGCGTGGGAGATCGGGCAGTGGCTCGGCCGCGAAAGGCTGAACCAGTACGAGCTTCTAGACTGCATGGAAAAGGCCAAGGGCTTCGCGTATGCAAACCAGAGCGGGCAGGAGTTCTTCGACAGAATCATACAGGGACTCGATACCTTGCCCGTTCGGCCGCTATTCCTGCAGCACTCGGGGTCGCTGGGCCGACTGATGGCCGGGGATCCGAGCTTAAGCTGGATCGTGTCGACGGTGGCATGCCTCTTCCAGCATCACAGGGATGACATGCTTGTTACCGAGACAGTGACAGCGTGTATTATGGAGTCTCACCGCTTGCGGGGGCAAGAGCACGAGGTTGTAACTCGGGATGCATTTACGTATAACCCTGAGCATACAAGAGTGCGAGCAGTGGTGCGTAAGATTGTCTCAAGCGTGTGGTACAACGTCGTCAACGTTGGTTGTGACACGGTCCCGCTGCCGGATGAGCTTCTCGCTGTCTGCCCACGAGGTCACTACCTTGACCCTACCGACTTTGGTATCGTAGTCAACACCATATACGCTCGCTGCCCGTCAAAAGCGATCCTGAGAACGACGCATCTTCTGCGCGATGTCATGCTGTGGCTTCTCTTGCACTACGACGGCTCGATCGTCGTCAATGTCGGCGGGCATATCGTCTACCGAGCGGATTTCGGAAACCCCCTGCGCGAGCTCGAGGTCAACGTCGCCTCGCCATGTGCTCAAGGAACTGACTGCAGTGGCGACAGTCAGGCTTCATACAAGATCCTGCGCCATGTTTCGGGAAAGTTCCAAGATTTTCTGTCTGGTCATATTTCTTCCGACTTTGATGACGAACTGCCACGACGACCGGGAATACGGCAGAAGTTGTACGAAATTCCTCGGCTGTATCCCAGGGCAAGTCCCATGTGGAACGAGAGTGTACAGATCTTGATGAAGTGCACAGCGCAGTCTATAATGCAGTGGCTGCTAAGCGTCCCACTGTCCCCTCAAACAGAATCCCCAGGGTTCAGCGCTGAGCCGCTCAGACGGGCCGCTGAAGGAGACATGATAGTCTCGCTAGCCCTTGGAAACGTTCCGTCGATCCTCAGCCTACAATGGGGCAGCTCATCCAGTACTCACATGACCTTTAGACACCCGGGAGAAGTCCAATCTATACTTGCTGACTATGATAAGTTGGGTAAGTGGGATAATACGGGCTATCGTTTGATTGCCCTCCTCGAGTATTTCCCGATTCTCAAAGACATGGCATCTAAAGTTGGTGCTGAATGTCAGTGTTCAGAATGCCCCTTGGAGAAAAGGGGTTTGGTGAAGCAGAGCAGTCTCAAACCAGGCTGTCTTCGTCGTCTGGCCGCTGAAGAGGTTCTCCTGCTCCTAGCCCACGGCGTCGCGGATGGATTTGGCGTTGACAGTGCTTCCTCTGTTTCTGATACTACTCAGATTGTCGAGGGAATGGCTACTCTACTCTTGGAGCTTATTGAAGATGGAAAGGTCATGTGGGATACCTGGTTTACCGTGGCATCATGTGTTTACCTGGGCTGCCCGTTCCAGAGACCGGTGGAACCGACACACCCAGCCTTCGACGGGACGGCATTTGCAGCGATTCAGTACGGAGATTTGGCGGCGCAGGCGCCCTGGCTGGACTTGACTCGCGAGCTCTCTGCGCACGGATGCTTCCGCATTGTTGGATCTAGGGGCCGACTTGGAGTGGTGACGAGGAGGCATGATGACATGCAGTTCCGAAGTGTCGAGGAAAACTTTGCCATTATCGAGACCGAGAACACAGAGGACACGTCCCCCTTCTGTTCTCGCTACAAGAAGGCAGCGTCGCTTATTGACCATGGTCTGATGGTGGACGAGGACGAGTCGTCAGTGAAGACTGATGTGATTCTTTGCCAGATGGACGACAGGTTCTACCGTCTCTCGTTTCGCATCCAGACAAAGAACCATTGGCGAATCGTGGACCCAAGCGATGCCTTGAGCGCCGTGATTAATGTTAGCCCTTCGACTACCTGTCAGCATAACGGCCAGCCTCCTGTAATAGCGCCCTTCAACGCAAAGATCTACACAATGGATGAAGTCGTTGGAAGATGGCCAGACGTTATCCGGCATTCCATTGACGGCGGCCGTGCCACAAATGTATTTCACCTGACGCAGGTCCTCGACACACATCTGAAAAAGAACATCGCCCGCTCTTTCGGTTTGTCCGGTCGCGGTGCCCAACTACCCGGACATCGCTTGCACAGCATGCATGCTCGACCACGCAGGAAAGGTGGAACGGAAGCCCTACCGCGAGGGCGAGGGAGGGGATCCAGCGGACCGCTATGTCATCAATCTCAGTACGCACCTAGCGGGGCAAGAATTCTCAATGCCGCGTAGATTGATAGTGATGAAGTAATGCTGCGGGAGTCGAAGGTGTTTTTAAAGGGCCATGTAGAACTCTTTATACTAATATCTAGACCTTTACAATCTTTATAACCTGTATAATCTTTATAC
>JAAVUB010000736.1:0-11618 GCA_014898885.1 Fusarium lyarnte (nom. inval.)
GATGGCGATGGCGATGGCGATGCTGTGCTGGTGGCGGTCGTGTTACTGGAGGTTGCTTGGCTTGGATAGAGACTCATCCTTCAATCGTTATATGCAGATCATAAACCGTTTCGCACCCTGCATGTGAAAAAGATGTACAGCACAAGAATAAACCAGTGCCCAATGTTCATAGCATTAATTACTTGCTGACGCCCAAAACCAACGCATTTTTATGCATCTTTGCCTTTTTTTACCTTTTACCCCTGCGCCGGCCAACGCCACAAACGTCTTCATCCCTGTCGTGCCCCATCTGCTCCGTCCCCCCGGGCGCTATCCAGCTCTGAGTCCTGGTTTCCAGCTCTTAGTAGCCCCGTATCGCACGAACTAAGAGCTCAACTCAACGCGGCACCTTCAGCCGTTTTTCCGCACCACGAACAAGGGGCAGCCAGCCATGGTTGGTATCTTTTGAGAGGAAAAAGGAAAAAGCAAAAGACCAGAGACGTACGTGGGAGAAAAAAAAAAGCAAACTTTTTCTCTTCACTTTCACTTTTCACTTCCCTTTGTTTCCTTTATCCTGTCATTCCCTTTACCGTCCGTACAGTCCTATATCGTGGCTATCGCAGCAGACAACCTCCCATTGACTCCAGAGGAAGCAAGTAACAAGACGAGCAAGACCAGGCTCCCAAGGGACGCCAAAAGGGAGCAGCACCTGTTTCTCTCTAGACTATCATCTATCATCCAATTCAACCACCATTTGTCATATTTCTCACCCTGGACTCGGCTGTCTCAGAACAAAAGAAGCCCCTCCTTCATTCACTCACTCACCCACCCAAAGGGAACTGCCGGCTGAGCCCTCAGCATTACACATTATCATTATCTGGCCAGAAACTCGGACCCCCAAGAATTGTCACATCACATCACATTGCATTACGTTACAGCATCGATCATCACTTCCATATTATAATACAAACACATACGCTCACGCAAAAACCTTGCACCCGATTGCGACGAGACACGACTATAACGATCGAAACGATATCATACCTGGCTCGACTCGAAAGACAATAGAACTCGGTTCCAACAATACAACACAAAGCTACTAAGCCTCAATACAACTCCACTACACCAAAAGGCCTTGGCAACGCGATCGCACCAAGAATCATTCTCGAATTACCTGTGATCCGATCCGGAAGCGGAGCGTTTCGGTGCCTATTGTGATCGCCCAACTGTACAAGCACACGGCAAATATCTTCTTTTTCTTTAACGCTCGCTTTCTCTTCATAAACGATTCAGTGTAACCTCCGACATGGCGGTTCCAACACAGACACCTGTTCCTATATCTATTACAATCTGCGGTGACGGCGGATGCGGAAAGTCCTCCATTACACTGCGCCTGGTTCGCTCGCAATGGACTTCAGACTATGACCCGACCATCGAGGACTCATATAGCGTGACGCGCCGCATCGATGGTGTTACTTACCACCTATCTCTTACCGACACAGCTGGCCAAGAGGAGTACCGCGGCATGTGGGCTTCCTCAAACCTCGGCGCCGATGCTTTTCTCCTCGTCTACGATATCACATCCAAAGACTCCCTAGATGCCCTGCAGCATTTTAATGAACTTATCGATATGGAGGCAGAAACTCGTCTTGATAACGCTGACCGCGCACGTCGTGCTGGTTTGCGCTCAGGTCACGATACACGCTCCCGCACCATCCCTCCTGTCAAGCTCGTCGCCGGCAATAAGTGCGATCTGCAAGAGAGCAGACAAGTTCCTGCAGCTCAAGGTCTTGAATGGGCCCGCAAGCGCGGATGCGGATTCATGGAGACAAGTGCACGGCTGGAAGTCAACATCGAAGAGACATTTGCATTGGTTGTGCGCCGAGTGGTTGAGGCTCGACGACTTGCTGACACAGGTTCGGACGCTGCAGAGTTTAATGCCCGCGGTATGACGAAGCCGCTGACGCCTCTTCCAACTGATAGCGACACCGAGAAGCGCGCGGTTGGAGTGCGAGGACCGAATCTCCAGGGCGACAGGGTGGGAGGGAAGAAGGACAACGGCTTTTGGAAGAGCTTGCGATGTTGGTGAAGTCGAGCAAGGGCATTGTGAGAACAGGATAAGCAAAATGCTGGGAGAGCTTGTGTGGGTTTATTGGGAGGAATATTTCAAAAGGCTTCAAAATCATTATACCAGGGATATCTTGGCGTCTTGGCGAAGGGCTTGGGCTTTTATCTTCTTTATCGTTTTACAGAGGACGTATTTGTTATGGGGAAAGGATGTCTTCCATCATGTGACATCATGGAGTTACGCCTGCGCGCTATTGTCTTGGTTCTAACATCGCCGGGTCCGATGATACTATTTTAACTTGACCACTTTTTTGCTCCTTGGTGCGCTCTTGAACTCTGCTTGTAAGCTTGGGGCCATCAGGACACTGACCTGGAAACAAGATGTTGAGCCCGTTGGTGCTCTTCCATGTAGGATATCTGATGATGGTGCCTAGTTTGCTTTTTAGAAGAGGATCGTCAAATATAGTTAGTATATGCTCTGGAAGCCAGAGTCATCGAAAATGACAGGGAGCTATAAAATCGTGACTTTCCACAATCACGAAAAAATGCACCAAACCAACATACGCATTGCGATAGCCATCCAAGCCTGCGAGTAGAAATCAATCATGAGGTTTATTGTCTGTAGCTGCCTGTTAGATGCAAATGCTTACAAACCCAGCTCTGCCTCTTGAGCAAATATGAGAGAAAATGTGTCACCGATAATCACACCTGCATTGCCATAAACGCCGGGCCTTTATGTCTAGAAGCGCCTTCTTACCCTCTAACAACCTTGTAATGCCTCATCAATCCACTTCTTGTAATCAGCGTACTCCAGGGTATTTTTCTTGCCCTGGTAGCGTGTGACCTTGAGGTCCAAGTCTTTCCAGCGTCCTCGGCTACCAGTCCAGCCCGCCTTGCGGATGAGACTGAAAAGTGTTTCTTCTTTAGTCCATCCCTGCTCGGAGGCTACGTCCGGAAGGTAGGTTGAGCCATAGCGGCGGCCGCGGTCGTAGAACGAAAGTCGGATGCCGTGAACGCCAATTTCCCAGTCGAAGATGTCATCGACTTCTTCAAAATCGGTCAGGAGTGTGACTGCGACTTGGAGCGTAGGTAATTCGGACTTTCTGATCGGGGAGAAGCGAGTATCCTGAAGGGCAGAGATAAGGGCGTACTCTGGGATACCCTCAGCTAGATCTTGAGCTTCAAATGTGCCGATACAACCGCGGAGCACGGGCTCGCCATCCTCCATTGTATTCCATGTCACGAATAGCGGGGCAGATGTTGGGGGAATAGGGAGGGAAGAGGTGCTCGTGGCAGGAGTGGAAGCTCCGAGCGAGGTCGAAGAGGAAGAAGACGAAGCGCTGGCATCAGGGATCACCAGATGTCGAAGGCTGGGATCGTCAAGGGTCTTTGGAGCAACAGGCTCTGAATCTGAGGCAGAGGCTGAAGATTCTCGAATCTCTTCCAAAGTCAGAGCTTTTCGATGGGTGAGATGAGCTTCTAGCGCCTCAAAGCATAGTAGGCAGTGATCTCTGGTAGCCATTGGGTGTAGTAGAGTGGACGATAGAGCTGGTGAGAGGTCAGGAGACTTATTAGAGATAAGGCGACTGAGAAGAGAGGAGGAAGTAGAAGCGGTGAGTGAGTATGCCTCCCAGCAACAGCATGAACGATACGATCTTGTCAAACGTAGAGGTAACTAAACGGAGCGTGGAAGAGCAAGAGTAAGAGGAAAGGTTGGAGAGCGAAGGTGAGTGACCTTGAAATGGAGAGATGCATCGGATGGAGGGGTAGTTCTACCTGGCTGAACTTTACTCGACGGAGTAATCAACAGAGCTAAACAACGAATATAATTGGGCCAACAGCGTCATGAGGAGGGGTTTGGGACACTATACTGCAGATGGGCTTCCCTTCCAAACAAATGGAATTGAATCTGTAAAGTCCGAGCCGCCAAATGAAGCTTAAGCTACCTAAGGCTTCTTGGAGGTGCAAGCTTCAATGCTATACACACGTATTCGTTGGATTCCCCCACGATTCCGCGGCGGCCCCGCTAGAAGTAGCCGCCCCAACCCGGCATCATGGCGGGGATAAGCTACCTAGGGATGAAATATGAATCAGTCAAAAGAGATAGAGTTAACGAGATCCGAAGCGGCATACCCTTTTATGCCATTAGGGAACTTGGCAAGGTATCGCTTGTAACCTGATACCGATCCGAGTATCACCTTGTTACCGGATGGTCAAGTACCGCTAGTTTGATCGTCACCCCAGAGTTACAGACTCGGGGTGATGTTTCAGTTACGACCATGGGGCTGTGAGGATGATTCATCTCAAATGCCGATTGAGTTGCACTATTCAAACAGAATCTGATATCGTTGCCAGGCTGCGGCTCTATTTATGTGTACGCTTCTTCAAAGTTCCGAGCAGATCTACGTTTGACTCCCTTGGCAGAACATCTCAAACACGTCTCGGAACCGTCTCGAGTTCCGCAACCCCATAAACACTTACGCAAGCTCATAGCGACGAGAAGATGTATGCTGTTGTATAAGTAGTCCTGTCCTTTCTCGTCAAGTGAAGAAGTCCTCATGCTGTGCATCCCACATTAGTCGTTGTTTACCACTCTTCACTACTCTCTTTCAAGTTTCTTCTCGTCGCAGGCCGACATCTTAATTATTGTTCCCACCGAAGCCCATTTGCAACTCATATCAGTCAAGATGCGTTTCTCTATCTTCACCTTGGTCGCCCTTGTCTCGGCTTCCTCAGCTTCACTTGGTAAGTAAACGGTTGCCTTCCCAAGAAGCATTAGTGTTGGCTGACTATCATCAGTCCGCCGAGTCGATGTCAATGTTCCGGCCATGACAAACGCAGATGGAGTCGTTGTGCCATTCGACACAGCCGGCGTCGTCCAGCCAGCTAAGAAGCGAGATCTCGAGCAGAAGAAGAGAGACCTCGCCCAAAGGAAGCGACACATCTCTCGCAAGAGACGCGCGGTTTCTCAGGAGAAGCAGCAGCAGCAGCAGCAGAAGCAATAATCAGAGAAACTGCAGAGTTGGAACCCACAACGAAGTCACGGACGGATGCCTCTTTGAAGCAGAAGCCCAGGGGCTGAGGAAACAGACAAAAGACAACAATAGTTGCAGTGCTTGGACTTGGCTTGTACAGAATAGGAGATAAGGTGCGAGAGCTGGGAGCACCGCTCATGTCGTAAGGCTGGGCCTTTTGTGGAATCATAATTATAATCATCACCACCATGGTCCTCTTCTGTAGTGCATGTTCTTAGATGCAGTCATCCCGAAAGGATTCTGCCTAGCCAGCGTTGACATTCGAGCCTGGTCATGTGAAGCTTGTCATTAACAAAAGGATCCTTCCCATGTATTTGTTTACGTTCTCCAATTTCGCTACTACGGTCCCTGCTCATGGGAGCTGACAGCGTCAGACAAGTCACCAGTGCGAGGGGTTTCCGTGCGAGCTATCCTGTCACAGTCTTTTCTATGGATACTAACTAGGTGGGGACCATGGTAGTCCGCAATGGATACCAAAATAGTTGAAATATTTCATGCTTGAATGTTGAAGACAGAAGTGAAGGGTTTGTCAAATCCTGAAGCGTAGGGCTCTTGTGTTTGCTCAGCTGGAAAGGCGAACGGATGCCTGCAGATAGACAATGAGCCTCTGTTACTATTCTGCTCAGGCCTTCAGTACCTCTGTCAAGCTGTAACATGCTGTGACTTGCATTCTAGGTGTCATCGACACCTCCGATTAACCTTGTAGACCCTTGAAAACTTGGTGTAACCACCATTTCACTACAATCACACTCTTTATTTCGGTGGTAAATGAGTTACCATGTGAGTCTATAAGATCCCAAAGATTGGGAGTCGGTCTCTTTGTGGCTAAATGGCCGAAGCTGTGTCTGGGGTTGTTTTCAATTACATAAGAAACCATGTTGTTGGTAGAGGATCGAGGCGCAGTTTTAAAACGTGAGCCAAGGTGATTTTCCTAGATTTGACGACATCAACCGAGAAAGGCATCTATTCTCGGCAACCCATGATCTTACTCCTGCGGGCTACGGACTAACGATAATCTAAGCAGCGGAGATGGTTCAACTCCGTTCCGTTCTTATGTTGACCGACAAATAACAATCCATACACAGCAACGTCAGACCAACTTCTGGTCTAGGTTCCTTTCGGCCCCAACTCGTCACACCTTGGAGCTACCGCCACTCTCTGCTCTGCTTCTCAAATCCTGACGCCTGAATGCCACTATGCAGATGTGGCATTGCTCCAAGCGGGCTCCAACAGTTGAATTCCTTCTGGCCTTTGAGCAAGATCGATCGCGGTTATTGGTTGTTAGTTGTTAGATCGTCTTTTGTCTAGGTAGCTATCCTCAGTTTCTATTTACAGGGCTGAACAAGTGGAGTTGTTCATCCTAATTAGCTTGGCTTTTCCCGCCGATGAAACCCAAAGTCAGCCTTGCCGCTTTCGAGAACCTGGACCTGATGAGATGAGATCAGATGAATAAATGACAAAAATGCCTCTTCCTCAAGCCCTAGGGGTGCTGCGCAGCCTCGCGCTTAACCATGGCGCCAATATGGAACAGATCCTTTCGTCAAAACAATGCCCTAGGGGCCGTTGAGTTTTGGCTAGGCCAGCTCTTAGTTAGGCAGTTTGTGGGCAATAGCTGTTCGCCCGTTCTGATGGCTTGAGGCTGACAAGCCCAGCTGAGTTGAGTCTGAGACTGTCCATTTCCCCCCAACTGAATTGAGGGCTACGTCTTCGTGAACAACCCCCCCATAATCAACTCGCAAAGAGCCCGAAACCACTGAGCCTCAATTTATTCACCCTGCTAGTCCAGCAAATTACTAGCCCTGACTTGGGGGCCGCAAAGTCCCTCGACCTCTGAGCTGTCACCGTTGTCACTCTGTCAGCAAAGCTCTACCGTACCTACAACAGCACTCTCAGCCGCAGCCCTCCATCAGCACTAAGCCCAATTCCAGTTGAGCAACCCCAGTGTAAACTGCACAATAGTGGAGGTGGTGGCTCATTATCCCTGACCTGGCGCCATGAATATCGAAGAGGGCTGAGTTGAGTTGCGGGGACATGGGAGACTAGACAGTTGTAGGCGGCTTTGCCCGCCAAAGAGGTTGATTCAATAAATAAATAAGAGACTGACCCCCTTGGGAGGTGGATGCTCGCTGACGCCTGAATGATCCTTTAACGGCTAAGAAACCTAGATGCTCTAAGAACAAAACGCACGCTGGCCGACGGCGACCAGAGGAGCATTCTTACGATTACACGTTGATAACAGAACTTCTGTATGAGAAACGACCAACCAGTACCAATCACCATTGAGCAGGAATACTCTGGAAGAGACGGACAACTACTCTGTCGAGCCAACTGCTGAGCTTCGGCTCCAACAGAAATCACCGCAGCGTAAGAGCACAAAGAATAGGACACCCTCACGATGCTCATCAATGGAAACCATCGTGCTCAGGCACAATTCGATCGGGCAAAATGGCGCCCAATGGTTATGATCCCTACCTGGGTTCTTCAGCTAGCCTTGTCTATGTCTATGATGGGACTTTTCGCCTACAGATTGGGCGACAGTATGAAGGTGAATAAGGACAATGACAAGAAGAACGACGATCCCACAATCGAGATTGTGTAAGTCCAGAGAAAGCCTAATGCCTGATCCGATGCAGCAGTTTTACTGACTGTGAATAGGTGGGAGGCTACAAATGTAGCTCTATGGTTCGTTGCATCTCTATGCAGTTTCGTCGAAATCGCCAAATACTTCGCAGAGGCCTTAACGCCGTGGACCATGCTCTTCACGCATGTCATAAAGTTGACCTGCGCCATCGCCACTCTCGCGCTCGATATAGTTGTCTACACCGAGAAACACGACAAGCACTACTCCCTCGTCGCTCTTGGGTTAGACTGTGCTTTTATGTAAGTTCCCGGTATCTAGCTTGAACACGAATTGTACTGACTGGCGCTACTTTAGCATCGCCTCACTCGTCCTGGTCTTCTACTCCGTGCGAAGATACCGTCGCCTTTCTGCTTACGACGATTATACACACCCTGTCAATGTCAAGCCCTATGGCTTCAACGACGACCTTGAGCGTGATACTTCATACGCTCGACAGTCTACCGACAAGCGCTTTTCTTCAACATCGTCGCGAGCTAGCATCATCTCAAAGCGTGAATCTGTTGAGATGGGCACCGTCCAGCGAACACCAAGCGTCTATTCACACAAGCGTGACACTCAATTTGACGACTATGTAGCACGTCGCGGCTCCGCCACGAAAGAACGCATCGGTAGCGGAGACTTCAGTTACGCTGGAGCTCAGGGCGAGGCTCAAGACTCTGGAGCAACACTTACACCAACTCGTCCAAGGGGCGCCAGTAGCGGCCGAGCAGCGAGCTGGACGAGCGACCGAGGTCTCGTAGCTGTACCAGAGGAGGATGACGACACAACAGCTGGCAAGGAATCCAAGACAGAAAAGGAAAAGAAGGATCGCGAGGCTCTTTTGGGCAACACTCCTCGCGAGAGCATTGATGGCCTAATTGTTCCACAAGAAGCTGACCTGTCAGAGCCCAGGTGGCAGCGCGAACAGTGAAAAAGGGAGGGAATGAGAGTGTTTCATTGACAAGGAGAGTCTTGGGAGACTTACATGGGAAGAAGACTATTTGGTCCCAATCTCCACGACTGTATATACCCACAGGAGAATTGGCGTTTCAGGGGTGTTTAAGCAGCATTGAAGGCTGTCTGTTTCGTGATACTTAGCAATGATAGATGCAAATATTTGCTCCAAACTTGAGTGTGAAAACAAGAGTTTTCCTCGCCAATTGAGGTCAACGTTCTAAGTTATTCTTTTGGTTAATGATACTTTTTTTTTCCAGTATACGGATACGTCATAATGAATTCCACCAGGTCGATGCGTGAATGATTAGCCATTTGAGAATGTGCTGCCAAGTCAAGACAGGTTTCACACAAACCTGCTGATTTGTTATCTTGATGGAAGTCAACAGCATGTGAAAACAAGGTCAAAAGATCGATGCCGTAATGGGAGCCCGCAAGTTTGTATATGATCTGGACTTACAAATCTATATCTGGTCATCCCTTCGAAATAACAAAGCTGGGCAATTTCCTAGACGTGGCTCAAGCACAGAGCGAGATGAGACATTACACACAACTTATCAAATCACGAGCTGAGGGAAGAGTTGATTATCACAACTTCGATATTCTTTCTCTTTACATATTTGACGTTTATAAAGCTCCAACATGAAGAGTTCTCATCTCGATCTCAAGCATGACAACATCAAGGGAGTTGAAGCGAGATACCATTGTCAAAATCTCCCATTTAATTAGTCTCATGCACACCATCATATAGTGCCTCGAGAACAGGCCTTTCTTTGTATAAAGCGGATATTTAAGCAACATCATTGTGATTATGTCCATAATTTGGCTTGGTTCGTGATTTCAGTCGTCATAACTATCATTACGAACACATAACGTAAAGTTTTGACGCACGTCTTTCTCCATCA
Source organism: Fusarium lyarnte (nom. inval.) (assembly GCA_014898885.1). Classification (NCBI taxonomy): domain Eukaryota; kingdom Fungi; phylum Ascomycota; class Sordariomycetes; order Hypocreales; family Nectriaceae; genus Fusarium; species Fusarium lyarnte (nom. inval.). Next base: position 9,561 of record JAAVUB010000736.1, read on the forward strand.
ACTCAATTCCATGCATTACGTCTTGCAGTTCTCATATTAGATACACAATGGGCTTCGAAGTGCCAATTTCAGAAATGCGCCGGTAAAGCATACAGCCAAATCTTTGCATTATCACCTCACCATCGAATTAGGGTGTGATCAATATTATATGAGAACTCGGATCCTTCTGGCTTTTCACTGCCCTAGATTAAATTTGATTGTCTTGATATCTTGGTCACCGTTCAAAAGCGGAAAACTCGCTCTCAGGTAGAACTCAATGCTTCTTCATGACTATCTCTATACACCTTATGGTCCCCCTTTTGAGTTTCTTTGGACTCTGTGTACTATAGAGCCCGCAAAGTATTCACTACTTTATTGTCGCATGAGTCATGCCTAACACCTACTAGAGACTTCTTTCCTCAACGCCTTTTTCTTGTTGCTAATGGAGAGCTATGAAGGTATCTGAACTCAACCCGTATCATGCGTTCCTTGTCTAAAAACATCAAAAGAAATCTTCTGATACTGTTAGAAAGGTTCGTAAGTATCTCAGCACATCCATCTCGTTGCCTTTGAACGCACTTAATCGAGCCTTCATCAAAGCTTAAAACAGGCCTCGAAATCCAAGGTCAATAAGAAACCAAAGTTCTGCTTAACAATGCAAATAATAACACAACTGGCCCATACATACACTTGAAGTTCACTGTGACCTCCGATGTATTATCAATCTCCCCTTTCGATAGCGTGTGGTTCCTTACAGATCATACACACGAGTGTAGTTATGCTCGCTACACGTTTACTAATGTCTTCTTTTAGGTATGCACACTTGGGCGAGTTTCGGCACATTAAGGATTGAAGATAAAAGACTTGGAGGCTTGGGAAAGAAGAGTCATAAAGTGAAGCTATGTCTAATAGAGGAGCTTTTGAAATGGTGAGACGGTTAGTAGTAGACATATTATACCTTTCTGCAGGTTTGTAAGGATGAAATAAGGAAGGAGATATCAGTTTAATCACAACGATTTACAACACTACCCCCCAATAGTCAGTATATTCAAAGCACAAGGAAATTGAACTTCTGATTCCTATTCTTTGTCTTTCCGAGATCTCGTTGAAATGGTTCAACAAGTGCTCGAGGTGGAGAACGATCGGCCGATGAGTGCGGGATTCACGGGAGTTTTCATGGAAATGGTGATAATTTCTATTATGTCATCCCTTTACTCTTTCTGATAATAAAAGTGATCCACCCTTGAACTCAACTCCCAATGTAAGTTGATGTATGCTCGATACAGCTCCAGTGTCGTCTATCTCCTCAGAGGTCTCTCTTTAATCCAAAACGCCAACAAAAATGATACCACAAGGTAAATAGAAATCAACGTAAGTGATGAAATCCCTGCGGTTTGGTAACTTGACCGAACCTGACCTGCCAAATGAGGCGTTAGTTCTTTGATATAGTCAAGACTCTGACGGACTTTCTCCTCGATCTTATGCGCTTCTTCCCCGTCGGGGAGCCGAGCTGCCAACTGTATTCGAAGAACTTGCTGAAGTACAGAAGATCCAGTACTGATACCTATGCTAGCCCCGAGGGATCGGAAGAGATATGAGCACGCTACGACGGCAGCAGTGTCTTCAGCTGCAGCATTTGCGAGCAGACCGATAAGCGTTGTTACGAAAGCTAAACACAGTTAGCAAGGTAGATCTCAGAGTACACCACCAATAGCCTTTATCATACCACAACCGGCTCCGAATGACATAACAGTAAGGCCAATAGTCTCTCCGGCGGTTGAACGGAGCCAGACGAACATGTCCATGGGGATGACTGAAATGAGGACGAGTGCGTTAGCCCATAACGTTATGGCGTAGAACCTTTCTGTTCTCTTGATGATCCAGCCACCTAGAATTGAACCCGCGACACCTGCAATCATGCCTGGGACAAGCAAGGAACCACTCTGAGTAGCACTCAGGCCCTGAACAGCTTGAAAGATGAGAGGTAAAAAGAAGATAGTCGATGTCTGTCCCGCCCCTGAGAAGAAACCCACCGCATGGCAGGCGAATAAGCTACGATCAAATATTATGTGACCGGGC
>JAAVUB010000737.1:0-30518 GCA_014898885.1 Fusarium lyarnte (nom. inval.)
GGATGAATGTAGAGGGAGCAACGTTTTTCAGTTCAGCAGTGATGAACAGCCCCAGGCGGGAAAGCAACGGAAATTAGATAAATTCATTATCGTCGTGCAGCTCGTGTCAAAGAAAAATGAGGTAAAGCATGAAGCTAAGCAAGTGGCATACAAGGCCAGGCCCTAAAAACTTCCGCTCCCTATCATCATTCAGGAAATCTGTTCCTTACTGGTGATTGCTGTCGGAAGCTCGATCACCATGGAAGTTCTCTTCATCGTCATTGGTTGAAAGATTGTGTTGATAGGCCTGGTAATTGCCTCGAGTGAGAGTGTCATCGAACTCGTTGGTGGATGCGTAGCCGTGTTGGTATCTTGGACGGTAGACCACTGCTGGCTGCGTGGTTGAAACACCTTCATCAGCAACCTGATCAGCAATGCCATACTCTGGAACTTGTTCTTTGGGGTACTGGCGCGAGGAATGGAGGCTAGCTTGGTCAACGGAAGCCGATGTGTGCTGATGGCATTGGTTCATAGAGCGGCCGATCCCAGTGTTCGACCCAGTCTCGGCAGAAAACCAGTAGGGCTGGTGGATTTGTGAACGCGGAGCATCAGAGTACGGGCGTTCGTCCGCTTTCGAATGATGCAGCGAGTTGTCTACTCCGCTCATTCTAAGCTGAGAATGACGTTCTTCCGGGACTTGATATGAGTAAGCCGCTCCTGGAGCCTGGAAAGGGGGAGTCCCGTAAGAGGGATGATTAAGGGGAGAGTGTGTGAGTTGAGTATTGACTGTCGACGCAAGGAAGTGGTGGTTGTCTCGGCTGTGTTGGGCAGCATAGCCTCCGGTGCTATACATCTGATCCGCTCTGACCACCATCGGCATGACAGCGGTATGAATCGAGAGGTTTCTATCAGTCAGTACGAATCCGTTTGGGTCATAGTGGTGATCGCCGCTATAAGACGGTTGGTAATAAGGAGGGCTATCGCAGGAACCTCGGCGATCGGTCATCGGTGCCTGCATCTGACGATTAATACTAAAATGGCTCATTGAAGGTGCTGTTGGGTTCTGACTGTCATAGTACCCAAGACTGGGTTGTCGATCAGTGTCTGGCCCGATACCAGAGTTCGCGAGAGGAGACCGAGAGCCAAATGAGTAGGGAGCAGTCCGGTTGGACATATCGTCGGTATACGATCTGGAGTGATGAACAGGTCGAGGCCCGTTGAAAACAGCGGGAGGCGTGGGCGACGAAGATGATGGCTGGCTACTATGTTCACTCGCAGATCCCTCTTCTTGAACTGGTTCGAGGGGCGACGATTCCTTGACGAATGGGAGGGGGGATGGAACTGCCTCCCCAGCCATCAGCGAACGGCCGGATTGGCTACTGGCCGATGTCTGATGGACCTGGACTTGAGCAGGCGAGTTTGTGATAGCATCAACAACCTCTGGGAGAAACTCGACAGGAGGGACTTCCCTGAGACCCCCGTGATTGATCTCTTGGCATAGACGTTCAACAACATCGAGGATCTCGTCGTGCGTCTTGCCTTCACCAAGGCTCTGCATGATCCAGTGAGGGATGGGATCCCGACTGTTCGTATCCGCCAGGCGCTTAACCTCACGTCTTCGAACCGAGAATGTCCAGGATCGGATGGTGATGCCCTCCTGATTAGTTCTGTTGGCATTCTCCAAACCTCGGCTCCAGAAGATCATTCGGACGATCTGCTCGTACACCATTTCGATCTGAGTTGAGCTGAATCTAACACCTCTTCGGTACCGGACCCTCTGATAGTGCTTGCGACACATGCAAACCCAGACACGCTCAGGGATGCGACGAGTGCAGACCTTGTTGCGGCCAAAAAGATGAGAGATAACCTTGCGAGGAACCGAATCAGTGGCACAGTCGGAAACTGCCATGCAAATATCACCACCCTTGAGGGGAACGTTGACAGCTATATTTCCAAAGGTGCGGCATGCTGCAATGACACGATCATTTGGGTTGGTATAGGGGGCCGCCTGTCCAGTTGCGCCTACATCTATTAGTTGACTTCAAACGAGAATACTGAGAAAGGAGAGATTACCTGGAAGAGTCCCGTCGGACTGCATCCTCACAGTCTCCTGGGGCTGAAAGGGAGATCTTGTTGATGAGCTACTAGGTGCAGGGGAGCTCTCTCCCGTATTGATCCAGGGATACTTCTCAATGCCAAGACGCTCGTGAGATGTGTTGATCTGTGGTGACAGTTGTGTTGGAGGATGAAGTTGTCGGGACGTATATTGTGGCAGAGAAGTTGGTGCTTGAGGAAAAGAATGACTAGAGCCCTGGGCGGGGTTTGGTGCCGAGATGGTTCGCTTATGAACGCGATCTAGCGAATTCAGAAACTGATCTTTTGGCTTCAAATAGCTGAGCAAAAGGAACAGAGTCAGTATATTCCTGGTGGGAAATTTATAGGTTGAAAGTGACAATAGACAACAGGGGGAATATGCGAGGATGTAAGGAGTGAAAGCTGGACGAAGGAGCTGCAAGAATGGAAGCTTTTTGCAGGCTGCCTTGAAAGAGTTATGACACGCAGTGTGATTCACCGGCTCGAGGCCAAGTTGGTAGTGGGACAATGCTGCTTTCGAGGGCCAAGTTGCTCCCGCTTAACGGACCTGCTTTCATGACTAAACATAATCCATCCGAGATGCGTCTGCAGCAGGCAATAGTTTTTCTCCTGACAATAGGGACAACTTCTGTTATTCACGAACTGCCAAAGAGGCACCCCTGAGGCTTCCAGAAAATTCGACACTGCTTTTTCCCTTTTTCTTTTCCGGGTAGGGGAGAGGCGTGGTGCAAGCAAACGATACTCATCCATGATTTGGACAATTGGCAAGGGGCAAACAATGAACGAGCTTCGATTCATGCTGACAGCCATCTTCTTCTGCATAGGAACAAATAGACGTTGACTTACGTTTGATCTTCTGATAAGTGGTTGTGCTTTCTCCTCATCATCCTCGCCTCTAGAATCGTGTCAGATGGGCTACCTGAGTACAACGACCCAGCACCATTGGTAAGCTGACGGGTGTGCGACTTCACAGACAAACCGACTGTTACTGGAGGGAGAGGCACTGTTATCCTTGGAAGGCGCTCCAATTTTGTTTCCAGGTCAGCGATGCCAGAGCCTACCGTATTGCTCCCGTTGATGGTAGATACCGATGAGAATCTGGAATGGCCAGCGGAGAAGGTCGATGAGCAGCAAGATGAGAAACTGCTGCGGCTGTCCGATATCTTATGGCTTCCCGAAGCTGGAGACGTATTGTATTCCGTCCAGAGACTTGATCTTGATTCGTTTTAGTATGTGTACTCCTGCGATTGGCCGCCAGTGTGCAAAACATCATTCAGACCAGCAACACTAACATTTTGGCAGGACCGCAACTCACCTTCTCATGTGCTGAGAAGCACGGCGCTCGCTGTGGCTGCTAGTCCTTGTTAGCCAAGCTAGGTCGTTGAATACCGGCCAGATTATACACCAGTGTGGAAGAAAAGGGGTACCTTTTCGGCGCCCAAGCATCTTGATGAACTTCTGGAGTGGAAGGCATTCTACTTGAAGTAATGTCAACCTCAAGCTCTTCATGCCCGTACCGGGTTGTGGGATCGAGTTTTCTTACCGGACTGGCAGCGCATATGATCCCGTGGAACCAGGAAGACTTATGCTGGCTGATGTATCCATTGATACTTGTCTGGAGTGGTAATTAGATGCATTCTGACGTCTTGCAGATTCCTGCTGCTCCTCCCAAGTCACCGGCGCGAAAGGGGGCCGTGAAGAGTTTTTGGGGCCAACATCCCTTGGCAGAGAGTAGCCACCAGCATCCCAAGGTGTACGAGTTCGACTATCGGATCGCACACTGGATGTTCGGGACTGAGCGCAATGGGGTGATGGAGTTGACAATGAAAATGATGGGCCTCTCTGTTCCTTCTGCTCACTGAGGAGTTGTGGGCTTTCTCGAATATCTCTCGCTTCCGTGTCTAGTTCGCTGAACTGATTTAAAATTGACTCAATCTTCATGATTAAGGTCTGTGTAGAGACTTTGTCCGAACAGAAGCCGTATTAGAATGATTCGAGTGATTATGAAACCGACAGGAGATGCAATTGGTGCCGCTTGATTCGTGAAAAGACAGATAATGGGCGTATGTAGTTGCTTGATTACAGCATCGGGATCCGAAGTCGTCTTTCTAGTAATGGTAGAGATTCAAGGGATCACAATCTCATGATAACCGCCGCAAGGTACTGGAAACAGGATCAACCTCGTTCAGGAATAATTATCGATTATAATGCGAAGACACTCCACAGATAGGTGAAGGGACAAAGTAAAGAGGATAAAATCGAAGTGATTGGAGAGACAATTCGTTAAAGTGTCAGGGGGACGGCTGTTTCTTGTACGTCTTCCAGAAGACTGGGGTCTAGGTTCGGTGCAGAATAACATGAAACTTGGCAGACGGATGCTATTTGTTTTTCCCACGCAAAGCAAAGGGGTGAGAAGAGTGACAGGAGTGTCAGATAGATCGAGTCTGACCCGCTGAACCGAAGATTTCAGGTTGGCGATCTTGTCAAGGACCAGGATCAATTATTGCTCTATCGCTGTCAAAAAGGGTCCTCTCCGCTTCAGATCACCGGAGCCGCTTTGTTCAAAGGCCCAGGCTCCGATTAGTGACGGAGGAAGACAGGGTGAATGCTCGAAAGCGAGAGATCTGATTCAGACCCAGTGGCTATGTCAGGGCTTGGTAACATGCGACAAAGTAGGGGAATGGGAAGAGATGAGACGAATCCACTACGACAGAAAAGTATGTAGGTCGCTAAAAGCTATGACTAGATGGATAACGCATGAAGCGGCCGGTAGGGTTCTGAAGACGGTAGTCGTTTGGGGTTGGGACTGGGGTCGGGGGTCAAGAACGGAGGGCTGAAGGGTGTGGATCAACGAGACGAGGATCAAGGATCAAGGACTCTTATGAGATGTCTAGAATTAGTAGGCTAAACTGGCCAGGATTGAAGTGCTGGGCAAAGCAGTCCGTGATGGAAATTCTGGAAATGGAGATAGCCAGAAGAGAAACCAAAGCGTATACTTGCAGCGGGAACCAGCATCATCATTGTAATTATGCTAGGCTATGAGTGCGGCAGCCGGTCCTAGCCCGGTGGCACAGGTACGGTGCTGCATGCGTTAGGATAATGACTAAAGAGATGCGTCCTTCCACTATTTTCAAGCTGTTCCAAAGTTAACAACAAGCATAGGTCATGGTGCTAGGCTGCTGAGTCCCAGACTTGTGAGACGAGGACGGGGGCCATCCTAGCGTTGTGGCGCCAAGGAAGCCTGCACTGAAGAATTCGAGAAGCAGACGAGCCAAGCCCGTCCATTGTTTTGCCGGCAGTTTCGAGCTACGGTTCGCCCTTGCTGGTTAGCATGACGGGTTGGTGTAGATCATGGCGTTGAGGAGCCCCGTCCGAACCATGATCTCCACAAGGGGATAAATTGTCCGTACCAGGGTCAAGGAAATCCAGTGCTGAGAGATCCAAGCCAACCAGGGTCCTTCAGGATAGTCGGTCCAACCTCCAGACGAACATTGAAATCAGTATTTGGATGGATAGTTCATCCCACAACAATAGTCGTGCCCCTTTCTAAATCGTCGTTGCTCGGTGAGGGTCGCCGAGAGGCGCAGCGGCATGTTACCTGCAAGTTGACACATACTCCATTGCGGGAAAACTTCTTTCAGGGGTTTCGGCCGCCTAATAAGCTTCCTGAACATGGTTGTGTCACAAACCTAGACAGTCTGGGGTGTCACTCATGCTGGCAGAATGAAAATTGGCAGGTATGAGACCGTTGCGGCAGCATCGGGGTAGCTGAGCCTGGGGCGCGCACAAGCATATGATAAATATGTCTCAAACCGGGAGATGCCGAGGCCAGGCGCTGGGACAAGATAAGTGAGAAAGGATGTACTATTCAAGGCGGCCTCTTACAGCATGAAAGTTCATCTTGGTCAAGCAAGATAAGACGAAAAGAAGACAAGGACGCGCTCGGTACTCCCCTTGGAGGATATGCTACTCCACATGGCCGCCGCCAAAGGCACTCGGCCATGATGTTAACGTCGTCCCGTCGGCTGCCGTACCTGTGTCCATCCATTGATATTGATACTGGCAAGTTCCTTCAAAGCAAATTGTGGGCAATGCTCCGAGACTGTCCCATCAAAAAGGCAGCGTCTGGGAGGATCTAGCTGGCAACTATTGATTGAGAGGTGACTTAAAGCAGCAGTGGTTTCTTCACCAGAGGATGTTGAGGCAATCACTAAAGTAGTTGTTGTTTGGGCTTATGTGTTGATAGATGTTACGCATAAGGCGGCTACGTAGAGCTGTGCCCAGATAAGGCGAACTGGACGATGCTGGCTAGTACCTAGTGATCCCGGATCGATCGTGTTACATTGGTCGATGCATTGTTAGTCGACGACCCAGTTGTTGTTGTTGAAATTAGTGTGCGTTCCCGACATTTGTCTATTGGCTTGCTGTTGTTGAGAGGTAACTTGCTGGGCGGGTCAGGCACATATGTGTTGATTGGGCGCATGCAAGAAACACAAACGGCGTGGTGTTCTTCACTGTGGGCCCCAGATGGTGTTGAGCAAGTAAGGTACCTAGAACCCTGAAGTTTTAGCCTCAATCTGGACTGACTGACTAGAGAGACGAGAGTTAAGAATAGGTAGGGTAGACTAAGGTAGCCAGGGGGTCGCAAGCTGTTCCAAGTCGGGATAGCGTGGGGCAGCACGATAGAGATACAGACGTAGGCCCAAAAATCGTGGATGGGAAGGGGTTCTGTTTATGGGAGAGGCTCAATGGTCGAGCCACCAACCAAGAGCAGGGCTTAGCAGTTTCAGCTTTCAGCCGAGTCCGTGGGAAGCTACACCAAGAGGGAAATTGTATGCGCAGGCTTGAGCTGATTTAGCCGCTGTGATGGAAGACAGCCAGCCGGCTACCAGGGTAAATTGCTTGCAGATGCTGTGTCGTCTCTTCGGTCCGGCTTCTATCTACCATTCTATTGTTAGATAGATAGATGTTGGTGTCGTCAAGTCTTGGCGTATTTGTAGGAGTGGATGATGAATGCAGCTAAAGATCTTTGGTTCCTGCAGCTGGACAACTTTAGATTCCGACATGAAAGGAGTGAGAGAGCGCAATAATATCTTATTAGCTTGCTATCCATAATGTCTATTCGATAGGTATATTACCTGTCAAGGTTGGTGATGAGCTGTTATGGTTACATTCAGATTAGACACGACGAGATGGCGAAGTTCCCATTAGCCCCAAAATCAAAGGGTTGTCCCACTTCAATCAAAAGCTCTTTCCAGGTGAAAACTCAGCCAGAACAACTAGCATACATGAAAAACTGGAAGATGCCTCATGATTCAGCAGCCAAGTCCCTTGTGCTAGGATCTGGCAATTGTCAAGTTAAATTGGTTGATCTCCAGAATCTCCATCTCTAATAATCTCTCCCTCCACCTCCATCACACCACACCACACCACACACGACCAGTTCCCCAGATGTTTCCAGCTATTCCATTCTTGAGATGGCGCAACCGCGTCAATTTGCTAGCGTGCAGCCACACCGAGCGGGCTGCTCTGCTAGCACGGACAGCTCCTGATACACGCTTCGACTCATTATAGATCCGCGCTGGTTGTTCAGCTCCAACTTTTCGTCTCATGTGTCAATTTGAATCTCGGTGGTTCTCAGCGTCAGGGGCCTGGTTCATTTAGAATAGACTATCCGTACACTCGCATTAGGCCACCAACTTCTCAAACACGGACACCCCCTTCTCCCTAGGTAGACCTGGGACATGTATGTACCTACTCACTAAGTGCATCGCGGAGAAACGGCTGTAAATAGACTAAACCGGGAGTTTGTTAGAGCCGGGACGAAGAGACGAAACGCCGCCAGAAGCGCGGTAGACTACGACTAGAATTCATGGCCGCGGCGCTGGTTTGACCCTCCAAATCCGGATCCTATCCTGTCCAAGCAAGTTCAATCCTTCGCGGGACCCACCGCGGCTACGCTGCCCGCAAAGCCCTGGCTGAAGTCATCTCCTCTCTTCCAGTTTGAATGAGCTGGGCTGCATTGACAGTAGCAGGTCCATCTTCGAAACGTTTCTGACACTTCTCGGAAAGTCGATCCGATGAGAAATCCTACATGCGAAAGGAGACAAGGTTAATCAGCCAAGGTCAAAATCCAGCCACTCAGCACCCCTGCCAGTTACGCTCCGCCCGCATATGGTTCAACGTACGTCCCGGCAAAGCATGTCATGACGCTGAACTCTGTTAGTTGCAGAATGGCCAACAAAGAAGCCATGCTCATCCTGGTTACCTGGCTGACTGACTGTACTGCTACTCTATCCTTCTGTCATGGTAGGGGTTGTTTGACAGCTGACAATTTTTGTCTTTGTCTTGATTTCCTTTTTTGCGCACCATTTGTAGATCCTCCAATGTCCCACTTCCTCTGGGAGGAAACAACCTACTACCTACTCTGTAACTAACTCAGGCTTCTGTTTTTAGAAGTACCCCGGCATATCATACATTCACACACATCCAGTTTGAAATCCTTGAATCCTAGAATTTCCTACGTTTCTACATCAACTGACCAAGGTCTAAGCTTATAGCGCGTTCTGTCTATAAATACAGTACCGAAAATGACTATGAACAGGGAATATACCTGACGCCATCCAATTGAGCTCCCGAGCAGTGGAAGCAACTAGGGTTTCACTCTTTACGGTTTCGCCTGTAAGTGCTTTGATAGCAACAGATTTGTCTAAGCATTAAATTCTAATGCATATAACCCAAAACACCTTGACCTTCGATATTCTTTGTGAATGGTGACACAAGCTAGTGCCATTGGATTTACAAACGTCTCAACTGGAAAATGGAACTCAAGACCAGGCAGGCTCTTTATTCCGCCCACTCATCAGTCTCCCCAAACCGCGAAATGCTATTTGCCCATCACGATACTACCTCACACTAATGCAGGTCCTTCCATCCACCGTCCTGGGCGTTACCGGCTCCTTGCCCCGGGCTCGAGTGCATCAAACAAAATGATCTCTAGCCCTCCCTCCAACGCGATGTGGGCACGACGCTAACTAAGGATCTGCAGGCAACTGAAGAGGTTGTTTCAGGTCGGGCAGTGGAAGGCAAGATCACCGAAGCTTTTGAGGCACATGTCCTCCAAAATAGCATCCGTGCCGCTCTTAGACACGCGCGATGCAGCTTGAGACAGAAACAAACACTAATAGTTAGGTGGGTTCCATGTTCAAATCTGGTTGATCAAGAGCCATCATAGCAGCAATGGCTTGAATATCCTGACTTTTGACCTTGGCAGCAAGAATCACCAAAAACCGACTTTCAGGAACTCCCTCCATTATTAGCCTTTCGTTGGCCTGTATTGCAAAGGTTTTCGCATCTTCATTGTCTTTTAGGTTTAGTACGTATACATGGTTTTCAAGAACCCTGACCCTGGAAATGTGTTATGCTAGGTTGTTGGCCTCCACGCACTATTAGACTATTTCAAGATCCGGGCGACCACGGAACAGTATCAAGCTCACGCCTCTGGATCGACACGTATCCTCAAACGGCATGCCATTGAAGAGAATACAGTATGCAAATTTACCAATTGCTACCTCGTCCCTTGACCTTGATCCGTGGTCTTGCGCCTCACGGATTCATCAGATGCCGTAAAGGGGCGCGAATCATCTGCAACGTAGAACATCTCATTACCACAGAACGACGCCCAGCAATTGATAAACTGACGGGTTTTCAATGGACAACTAGTACAAAGAATCGAGGCCAGATGGTCCTTCGCCCCACTGCATGCCACCTGATTTATGACATACATGTCAAGCCTTCAAGAAGTCATCAGAGGTCCAGAGTAAACTTCTCGGGGCTTCTGATTATCAGCCGTTCCATCAACTAAGCTTGTTTGACGTTAACTTCCAGGGATAAAGCTCGTTGAAAATCCACTTGCTAATTGTCAAAACGAAGATCGATACATGTGGAAACCCTCCCCAAGATCGGCCATTTACAAACAACCTCACACCTGATCCATCACCTGCACCAGGACTTCAGTGTGCAGATTTGAGCAGACAGGGTTTGTACAAAAGTATATACGCCGATGTTCCAAATTGAAGCAGGAGAAGGGGGAGCTGAGGATCCAAGAAACAGCACTAGCCCCTCTAGATGGGTGGTTGATCCAAGCTTCACACTTCGTGAGCTGCATATGTGCGGCTCCAGCGGCTTCCTGTAGGTAAATATTTCCATGAACGCCTAGCTCGTCCATTAGAAAGGGGAAAACGTGCTCGCTCTCGTTGGTTTCAATCGCATCTCTTTAGTTTTCTAAACGATGGAGAGCTACCCCTTCTCCTGAATTCGTTTAGCCCCCTCTCCCTCTCCCTTCACCCTTCCGACTCTTAGACCATACTGCAGGAGGCTTACTCTGCAGAGGGTCTCTAAGAAGATACAGTGAGGCGGTTGCTACTTTCGAGGTCTTCGGGAGCGAACTGCCATAATGGCGATGTGTCTGTTGACAAAGTTTGGGCCTCTCATCATTCACCACTTAAGTCGTCAGCGTCCTGCGGCCAGTTTTTTGTCCGCCAAGCCATTTTAAACGCAAGCAACCTGCTTCTTCAGCTTTACGGGCTTGACAATAGCGGGTGGCAAAAGTCTGGTCGTGTGTGTGCGTTTGTTTCGTGAAGTCAATCTTTCCCTGCCACATGCCCACTCTTGTCATCCGATCCAGCTTTTCCATGGCATGAAACTCCCCTTTGGAACACTGGGGACCATTTGAATAATGAGATGAGCCGAAGCAAATGAGCCTTCATTCTTTTGACAGGGACCATAAACAGAAATGGAGGGCAATGGTCTGGACGACAAGAAGAAGTTGAGTTCCAGAAAAGCGGGCGACTTTCATTGTGTTTCATCAGAGTATCGATTCGTCTTTTGTTTGTTTCAAGAGGGTCGGCACCGTAATCAGGCGGGAGGAGAGCCGCTCGCCTACGAGTCCCGGTCGTTAACGCATGACACATATATGCTTGATCGCTCGATATCGAGATTGAAACAATATACCTTGCTCATATCTATCTGATCTTAGGTAGTTAGTTATATGCGTACGCTTAAAATCAACTTGTGTCCGTGACATAGCCGAACATGACCCGCTCTCTGCACCAGAAATGCAATAAGAGACATGAAAGCGATGTGATATTTCGCACTTTATGCATAAGTAGTTTGAGCATTGTATCTGAGATTGCTCTGGAGATTGTTGTCAAGTTACGCAATTAAGTAGTGGAGCCAATGGAATGTCATGCATGACATATCCAAGAGGGGAGTCCAACGCCGACCTCTGTCATCTCGAAGACGAATTTACCAGAAAAATATACATGTGCCCCCAGAAGATTCATTCGGGCTGCTTTCAATGAGCTCTTAATCCAATCAATACAACAGTCGCTCCCTCGTCGTGATTCTTGTTGAGAGAGGGCAGATTCAATCTTGAAGTGGAAAGCCACGATAACAACCACTTGATGCATCAGCATGACCAAAATGACAACTTCATGGCCGCAAATAACAAAATAACAAGCAATCAAAAACATACAACAGCAGGTATTCGCTGGTCGTCACCGATCCAACTACTAATCAGCCCCTTGCAGGCTTAACTAAGGGAGAGCGGACGGGTTCCTGTATTCTACTGCAGGTATGGTCGTATGTGCTAAGAGGGCGTCCTTGGTAAGTTCATGAACAAATACGCTTTATCTCTTTCGAGAGATTGGCAATATATACATATTAGTGTTACGAAAGAGCCGGTTGTATTGTAGCAGCTCGATTCTAAAGCGGCTGGTCGGCCCCTGAGGTCCTTGTGTATACATGCCCGCAACGGCAGCAGGATACACCCTTGAAACCTAACCACTTCTCAAACAACTGACAGATGTTTCATTTACCGTTGTTCCCACTCTCAGATATACCCCAATCGCACGCCACTGTCCAGACCTGCCCATCCAACACAATATCCCATACAGGCTGTCCCACATCAACAACACTCCCAAGCATCACTGGCATCCTCTGGCCAAGGCCTGTTAACCTACCTTCACCTGCAAGTAGGTATCTACCCTCTTCAGATGTACCGGTCCGCGCTTTGACTAGGTACATTCGCCGGCCTAGCCGAATTTCCTCGATAATCACTTTCTTAGTCAGAGTTGTCGCTGGTGCCGCACCTTCCCAGCCCTTGACTTCAGAGAGCCAGCCTTGGAGTTCAGCAGCTAACCCACCAGCTATGTATTTTTCTCCTCGACGTTGCGGGGAGAATGCTGCTGGGAGGCCATCTAGTGCGGGTTCGAGGTCAACAGGCTTGAAGCGCGGTGGCGCATGAAATGTTGGCTGCTGAAGCGGTTTTAACTCATTGTTGAGATTTATGGCATCCTGGATACTCTGTGTAGAGCCTTCTGATGGCGTACGGCCACTTTCGTAAACCTCTTCTGGGGATTGGTTGCCTGGGTTGCGTTGCTCTTTTGGTGTGCTAGACTCTCGCCGAGGTGAGCTCGATACCCTTCGCCGTTTCGGTTCCCGCTCTTCCAATGAGGGAAAGTCGTATTGCGAAGGTGTAGAGTTATACATCTCAAGGTCCAGAGAGCCTTGAAGAACAGCATCTGGTTCGTCATCTGAAATGGCTATGCTGCCACTTTGTGACGCTGTGGCATCATCAGACTCGATTTCGATGGAGTCATGGATTGAGTCATGCTTTCTAAGCTGAATTTGATGACCGTCACTCCCTGTAAGGGTTTCTTGTGGATTATCTCCTACTTCTTCAACGTCTTCTATATCTATGCCGGTTCTTGCCTGTGTCGGCCTCGGAACAGAGGAGGAGGCAAACCGAGGAGTTGACTGGAAACGCGGTAATGTCGCAGGAGTTTGCGATGACTGCGTGCCCCGTTTTGGCAGAAGAAACCTTTTGGGCGTAGGTGTCTGATATTTATTAGATCAAAACGGAATCTTTGGGTTGATGAAATCTTACACTTGGAGGGGGGCTCATGGTATAGGGTGAATGCGCATGACCGCTTTACAACGCCACACGCTTGCCATGGAGTTATCACTTGTTCAGAATACCTTATCGTCTCGGGTCAGCATGAGTCCTTGGCCACACAGGAACAATTATTACTATTGTGTCGATGGTCAAATATTGTGAAATATCGCTGAGAGGATGAAGATGTGACGTTCAAAGAGAGGCAACGGTAAAAGCTCGGACCAAGGACTGCGCCATCAAACATTCTGAAGAACGAACTCAAGCACTGAAGGCCTTCCCAAGTACCTTAGATTTCTATCTAGGTATCATACTTACTTCTTGACGGGGAATGACGAGGACGGGTACAACAAGGCACGTCACAGCATCACAAGCAAGAACACCATTTCTGGCTGGCTGCTTCTTGACCCGTCTTGCTACTTGATTACCTCTACCGAAAGAGCGCTTAATTCACGCGCTGGAACCGATGTTCTTTGATATTTTGTCTGATATATGTGAAAATAAGGCACTCCAAACTCCTGACACCCATATGCGCATCTCTCAAGCACCCCTCCCCCCCATATCTAATACGCGATGCAACAGAGTCCTCTATTAAAAATCTCACACATATGGCACTGACCACCATTAAAAGAACACGAAAGACCCAAGGACGAGAAGCAATGATATCCAGTCATATAACATATCTGATTAGCGTGCCTATGAAGCAAATCTTTGCCAAGGCGACATTAGAAGCTTAACCGTAGGCTAACTCAAAGGTGGTTTCATGATTATCACTGGTTGGCTCCGTATTCTTGACTTGGTGAAGCATAATTGGGGGTAAGCATGGTCGTCCATGCTTCTCTTCCCACTGCGGGCCACCGATGCCTGTATCATGCCAGCCCATCCAATTGTTGTACAGTCGGTTGGGCGGTATCGCCCGATAGTACCAAGTTGATCCAATGTATCTTCGCTCTCGTCCCCAGCCCATTGGGCTTCCGCGGCCGCCACATTCTCCATTCTCGCCAGGGTTGAACCACTTGTTGAGAAATTTGCCCTTCCAGTCACGGTCCATGAAAACCGGATGAGGAGCATAGACTGCCTTTAGGCCGTGTAGGAGAGCGACTGTTTGTGGTGTCATCTCGGAGGCGACATGGTTGCCACGAAGATTCTCAACGTGCATGATGTTCAGCAGCTTCTTCGACACTCGAGACTGAGTGACGATTGTGGTTCGCCTGGGAATGTCTTGCGACTTGTGAGTTGAGTCATTGTAGCCCCAAACTTGATTAGCAATGACCCAGTTGCTGTTGATGGGGTTGAACATAGGAGAGACAGTGACAACATCGGCATCTTCACCAACCCCCCACTCGTAGTTGTCCTGACTGGGACTCGCAACAGGAGGCTTGGGCCCAATGGGGTTGATGAAAGGGAATTTAGGGGCGCCCCAAATGGTATTATCGCCGTACCGTTTCTCAATGTCCTGGCGAAACTCGTCGTCATAGCCTCCATGGAATGTTGGGATATACCATCGCTCGTTTCTCTCCCACATGCCTTTGCGAGGCTGCTTCTTGGCGAATTCTCCAAGCTTATCCAAGAGGTGGTAGTGATGACCAGTGAACCGGAAATCCATTTCCCAGTTCCAGACAAAATCAAACTGTGGGTAGTCTTGGCTAAATTTCTGAACAGAAAGCCACTGTGCAGTGTGGACGTTCTTCGATTCGGGATCTGTCAGTTTTGGATAAAGCTTCCAAACAATGTCATCGTTCCAGAGAATTGTCATACTACGAAACTCAGGAGGAACGCTCTGCGAGAGGACAGTCTGGTAGATATCGTCGTCTTCAAAGATGCGGAGGTTTGTATCCTTGACTTGCACCAGCAGAAAGACCTCGTACTGGCCGCCTGTCTTGAGAGACAGTTCGGATATTAGTGAACGAATATTTTGCTTGTCGTTTTCTGTATAATCCTTGCCAGTGTAAGATCGAAGAAGGATAGCAGTTCGAGGCTCTGAAACATAGCCGGTTGTTGGATTCCTGGGGCTTCTTGGATGTTTCTGTGGACTTGTAAACTGGCTGATGGCTTCAGGGTTAGCCAGGGCAGGCGCGATGCCTGGTTTCGTCGAGACAGGGGTACTCTTGGGCTCTGGTTCCAGGGGAGCATCTCGCTTTGCCATCTGTGCTGGAGCGGGCTCTTGGACTTGTTGAGGTTCCTCTGGTAATTGTGGGCCAATGACAGTTTCGGGATACACGTTAAGGTATTCGTTGACACGCTCTCGGTTCATATCAAACCGCTGGGCATTTTTGTGGAGGCACATGCGTTGAAGGTCTCCCCAGTTGACGTTATCAAAGTTGAGTGGCTGCGGTTCGCCACCAACCTTTTTGAACTGACGATGCAGCCCATAGGGGCCAAGTCGAGTCTCACGCTCCCAGCAGAGGTTAGGATCCATATTCAAAGCATCGTAGCTACCAAATCGAGGTAGAGGCCATTCGCGAGGCCTACCTTTGAATACAAGCAAATCCTCGACGGGTTCCCCTGTTGCACCCTTGCAAGGAAAGTACTGGGCGTACCCGGCGTCTTTCCATGCGGCACTGTTGTACTTTGGGTAAGGGTCATAGCGAACTGGCTTCTCAGAGCTGTATTCCACGTCGGCATCAGGGTCAAACTTGAGATCAACGCTAAATTCTTCGGGCCGAGCCTCTTGGTTCTCCAGATTTGCCAAGGTCTTTCCATAGATGAGATTTGAGTGGGGGAAGCTGGAAACATGTTAGTACATGTATGGATTTTTAGATGTCAGCAATACTCACTTAGAAGTAACAGAATAAGCGTGTCTCCATTCTTTCCTCATATCCTTCTCATGTTGGAGCTTGCCCAGATCTCCAAAACCCCTATCCTTTCCATCAGTCTCAAAACCGGGCTCGACATCATTAGGGTCCTCGCCATCGGTGGGATCATGCCAGTCCTTGAGGTCCTCGGCCGTGAGTTCCCAGAGTTCTCGGTGAATGGCGCCGTATTGGTCTTCGATATCAGGATCTCCATTTCCAGTAACGGGTTGTGGCGGCGAAGCTGGGCCTTTCGAGTTGGAAGGGACCACCTGGATGCTAGTGCTGGGCGCAAACAGGAGGTAGTAGGCAGCAAGCATAGCGAAGACAATTATTATCATAGATCTCGGCCGTAGCTTGGCGCCGAACAGGCGGCGGCTCTGCGGATGCCATTTCTTCATGATGGTGGTAGATTCTGAAGTTGGCTGGTCCAGGGAGCGACCAATCAGTTGTACTGCGGAAGAGAATCGAACTTGGTGTCGAAATTGAGGACAAAGTGGCCAGCAAGGTCGGACAAGATCAGAGGTGCATAGCTCGATAAGCTGAGGTGCTGAGGCGAGTATGTTCGTTCGGAACGATGCAAGGGATGCAATTCATTAGGAGGTACGTAGTGTCGTCTACTAGTCGTTTGAATATCTGATCGCTCGGTCGCAAAGAAGTCCCCTTGAGGCCGATTGAAGGAGTGACGCGGCTTCTCTCAAAGATAGCCAAGGAAATTGAGAAGTTGAGAAGTGCAAACACGTGTAAATAATGCACAAATAGAAAAGAAAGCCAGGCGCTGCGTTTAGGAGAATGTTGCGTATGATAGAACGGAGAAAGGGAGAAAAAGAAACCTAAGGGAGAGTTCATGGAATGGGTGTGGATGACGAGGCGTTGGATGGGACTGGGCTAACGATAGCCCGTGTACTGTAACTGGACTAAGGTTTCGTTTAGGGGTTGAGCGTAGCATGGAAGTGGCGTAACGTTGGCGTACCTAGGTACCTACCCATGGTAGCACATCCGTATAATATTGTCAACCATTATAAGTTATCAGATTGGCAATACCAGCAAATTAGATGTGAATTCAAGACATTCAATACTTAAGGGAGAATCAAGGTTTTATTTGGTATTCTTCATCAGTTTCTATAGGACTCATCTCCCTGACTGAAGGTCTTGAATTCCTGGATGTCAATTTTCATTCACACGTGGCTTCCTCTATCATTGATTGTCCAACCCTAACAGCATTGAGGTGGTTCTTATCTTTGTGATAGTATGTCCATTGTAACTAAGTCGGATGTTCCTCAATGTGACTACAGAATTAAGATTCTGTCGACTTCAACAGCCTCTGACCTAAAGGATCTATTCGTCTGGACGTTTTTCGGTTTAGATACCCTCATGTTATAAACTCATTGTGCAGATGTAGCAAAGCTTGGCTCAATCATGCGGTTACTAGAATGGCCATCCTGTTCCGCTTCAAATGCCAGTTGCAGGAAATTGTTATATGAGGCACAGGAGTTGAGGTCCCTCCTTGCCCACCTATAACTCTTCCCCATAGAAGCTCCATTGAAGAGGTTACAAATAATAGGCCTGAACAACGCTCAGCTGGATCAAAACTCTCGGCTGCCCCTGAGTATGGCAATATGGCCAACATTGTGACATGCTCTTGAACAGGACTAGTCTAAAGCTGTAGCAAGACATCGAATACGTGATATCTTGCTTTCCTTCCCCAGGTCACTAAGTCCGGGAATAAAAGTAGTCTACATGGTGGTGGGTTCTGCCATTGATTCCTGTATTGTTTTTGTGGCCTGGTGGGATCGCGTTTATAACAGTTGCCACATAAAAGAGCTTTGCCGATTCGATATTGCTCTGCTATAAATCTTGTAATTGGAGCCCACAAAACACAAAAAGGGCGCCTTCTGAGGACACAAATGCGATGCGGTGTCCCATCGATCACATTCACTTCGAGGGCCAAATGCCACCAGACTCTACTTCCGATGTTCGTGGTGATGAGCTTTAAAACGTGTTTCAATTGTGAGTGAGCTCCTATCGAGAATCACTATAATGCTATGATGCTGAAGCCTGTAATACTCCATCTCCAATACCCCATCCATACTCCAGACTTTTCCCTGAGTGGCACTAAGAACAGGACACAATTCCACCAATGCCTATGTTTTCAACAAGAGGAGGGGGAAAGGCTGTATGATGTTGTACAGAGTGCAGGGTGTTCCAAAACAAGGGGGTATAATAACAACAAAAAAGCATGCTAGCCAACTTCCAGCGTCTTGACAATCAAATCAGAGTATGTTGCGTTCTGTGCGCACAAGTGATATTACAAATAAACTAATGATCCATGTATCATCGCTTAGGAGCGGGTTTTAATCAGGTCGTTACATCATGCCAAGTCGCGTGTTGCGCTTGTTCATTCGTGGTCGAGGACCAGAAGGTCCAGGGAGGCCGGGTGCAAGGCGGTTCCCGGGGGGCGGCATGCCATATGGAGGTCGTGGAAGTCCCATACCAGGCCCTGGGCCCATGCCTGGTCCCATCCGTTGGGCTGGATGGCCCGGAAGACCCATGATGGGGGGTCGTGAGCCGGACGGTGATCGCCCCGAAGGCGCCTTCATGGGAGGTAAAGGCTGTTGTACTCGGCGCCAGGCATCTCTTTCACAGTATGATTTGCCGTCAACCTCAAAGTAACCATCAGAAAGAGATCGGCCACAGTCGAGACACCGGAAACATCCGATATGATATTTAATGGAAAATTCATCTTCCAGGTATTGTCCTTCAATCCCCTTCTCACAGCTTCCACAGAGACTGCCATTGAGTTTGTGGTAATGGTGCTCGCAATATGGCTTGTCGTTGAGAACATAGAACTCAGCTGAGGTGAATGGCTCGGAGCATGTTGTGCAGACGAAGCAAGCCTTGTGGTACTTGCCAGTCAACCTCCCATCTGCAGATGAGATGCTTTTGCCTGTGATGGCCAGGCCGCAAGCTTTGCAGTTTCCTCGGGATCGCACGGGATCCTGAGATCCCTTTCGAACTGGAGGCGCAGTAGGCGGAGGAAGTGTATGTGCACGCATTAATTCTGGGGCCTTGTCGAAATGAAGGTGATCCTGATGCGAGGTTGCGTAAAGCGGTCTCGGTTGTGAGTCGCTTCGCTGAAGTGGAATCTCGATTCGGCGTTCATCTTTAGTGGCAGAGCTGGGTCGTTCACCTCTGGGGGATAGTTCGAGAGGTGATTCTGCTAGAGGCGACCTTGTACGTGAAGGTGCCCGCAAAGGGGTTCCAGCTCGAGGATCCTTGGTCCCCAAAGCCTCCATTGAGCTCTCGAGGTCCTCCATCAGGCCGTCCATAGCAGAGAGATCGGACGGATCACGTCGAGGATGAGATTTTGACTGACTAGTTTGAGAACTACCGTGGCTCTGATGGCTGAAAGTGGAAAATCCAGAGGACGTCGAGTCTGACGGTGTGTGATAGGGGTTGTTAACACCGAATTCGGCAGCGAGATCGACGGACCCTGAATATTTGCTAGATTTTGACGGGTGCAGGAGACTCTTGCGCGGCGGCGGGGCTCGCGAAGTATCAGGTCCCATGGATGGCTTGGATGCATGGCCAGGGCCGCCGGCTGCCTTGCGCTCAGGCTTGGTACCAGGTGCAGAAGGAGTTCGTAGAGGGGGTTCCGATCGAACACCCAGCTTGGGAAATGTGTCGGAGCGGTTCATCATTCCCAAAGGCTGAGGCTGAAGTCTCGCTTCAGCTGTCGAAGGACGACCAAAACCTTCGTAATCATCTCTTGTCGGTCTTTGAGGCGGGGCGGATGGACTGCTGTTGCTGTTATCTGTTGGGGATGCAGATCTGCGAGAATTAAAGTAATCCTTTGGTGATGCACTCAAGAAGTCATCTGACTTATCGCCGCCTTCCGTTATTTCTTTGGGAAAAGACGGTGACAGCGCCGAGGGACTGCGAATAGTATCAAATGGTCCCGGGGCAATCGTATCCATTCTCTTGAACAAAGTCGTGTTAACTCCTCCGTTGGGGCTGATAGAACGAGGCTGGAAGTCCGGCCCATGCTTCTTCTCGCCAAAGCCTCCATAAGCCCCAGGACGATCGACTGGGCGCGGCGATGGTAGGATCAAATCATCCTCATGTGGTGTAGGGACGTCATCAAAGAAGCATTCCATTTCGTTAATTGATGATGTGCTGCGCGGTTCACTATTTGGCGTCAATTGTCCCTGGCGCAGAAACGGATGGTCTACTGTGTTGTTAGCTGGGTTTATGTGTATTAACAGTTGCAACTTACTGGCTGCATTGACATCTAATGATGTTGGTATGCGCCCTGGCTTCTCAGGGGACGCTGGACTATATGGTGTATACGCCTCATATCGTTCTGGTGGAGGGGAAACTTGGGAACGATTAGTTCATCTCACTGATTCAACGAGACACTCATGATATTTTCTTACGTTCAGGCGCTGGTGGTGCACAAACATGGTCCCCCATCATAGAGATTTCCACTTCCCGATTGCATGACGAGCATTTGATAGTCGGGAGGAACATGGATTCTCGTGGGATCGCCATGATGGCGGTGTGAGCTGATGTGCTGCTTAGGGGAAACGGATTCGAGTTTATTATGTGCCGCCTTTAAATGTAATTGAGTCGTCGCCGTGGTTTCTCTCCAAATGCCTGAAAGCGCCTTCGACAAAATGACGTATGTGAGATAATTGTATGCCTTGTCGCGGTGGCTTCACAGATGTTGCTTTATGTGAGACCTTTTACATTCGTACCCCAGGCCCGTTCTGCGACCGGTGTCCCTGGGGTTGGTGAAGTAGATTGAGGATGCCAAATGTCGGTGCGATTGCACTTGCTGATCGCATAAAGGCTGTCGTACTGTTGAAAGAGGGATTTTCTTTCTTTCTTTCTTTCCTGGTGGCAAAATCGGGGAGAATGATAATCGCAATGCTGTGTCTCGTCTGGCTGAGTTAAGTAGGAAGTAAAATGGTGCCGAAGTATTTGCTAGAGATGTGAGAGAAAGAGGATGAGCCACTTCTCGGTTGATCGTGTAATGAAAAGCTGAAGTCAAGAGGAGATTGAGATTCGATTGCAGTGGAAGGGAATCAGATTCAAGAATCGAAACACGACACTAAAACACCTGTGACGTGAAAGGATAGAAAGAGGATCAGCTGTCGACTTTCAAGAAAGGGACGATGCATATGGTGTCTCGAATGTGGAGGGAGAGTGGGCGGGTTGATGCTAAAGGAGACCCTTGACCAAACTAAAGGCCTTTGAGATGCAGGCTTATCCTGGAGCCCGACCCTGGTTGGCGTTGGTGCTGGCGTTGGTGCTGGTGCCCTTGTTCATTAACAAGTTAATAAGTTGCGCTCGCCGAGAGACCCTGTCTCCTGTTCTTTTAGCCCCCTGGTTGGTGAAGGACGGTTCGCAAACTGACGGGTTTGCGGTGGGTGCGGTGTGGAATTTGCAACACGGGCACTACGGAGCTTTGTCTTTTGTGCTGAAGATAACGAGAGCGACGACCTTTTTGACTTTATGCTTGAGAAGCGTTCACTTCTATAGGCTGCCTGTGGATTGATGTCGAAATGACCCAGCCAGCCTTAGTACCCAGCGCTCTGGATGTTGACAAGCGGCTTATTACCTACTGACGGATCCTCCGTTACTGTTTTATTATTAAACAAACTTTCTCTCGTATTGTCTTGGCTAGATCATTGAACTCCATTACTCCAGTAACACGGTAGATGGCATTCCAGTAAGCTCTCCAGAACTAAATGCTTCCTTAGAGCTTCTGGACCCCATACAGTGTCCACTCTACCCCCCAAGAGGAGGCAAAAGGACAATGAGGCATGAATTTCGGAGAATGGATTCAGTTATCGATTTGGAATGAGGGCAGAAAAACTGGCAGGAACACCAATGAACTCCAAATCGATGGATCCCTCAAAAAAGGGTTTGCTGTCTCGCTTGTTAATCAACCAATGTTGCATATCTCATTGTGAAGATGGGGAAACAAGGGCAACAAGCCTTTGTTCGGTTAGGATCATCCGCCGCTTGTTTGCATGCATGAGATGAGTCTGGAGGATGACAATCTAAAGCGGAAGACTCCCTCTTGTACTACATACATAGGTGTTAGCCCTCAATTGGCTCCTTAACATCAAGAATGATTGCACCCATCTTATTCCTTCGTTTGCGTCCCGTCAGTCTCCTGCATGCGTCAAGCTCAGTGGCCACAAGTTTGATGCCCTAATAGACTCTTTAAAATGAACAACACAACAATCGAACGCGAGGAACCAAAGGAACGAGCCAGACTGAGCCCGGCCTCAGCCGGATCAGTCATGGGATGAGCGCCACAGAATGTTCTCTGTAACCTGGTCATTGATGCCATATCCACTGTTGATCATGGATAAGGTCAGGAAGACCCACTGACAACCGTCGACAACTCGGGTACCTTGCAGGCAGCACTGTCCAATCAAGGGGCTTATCTAGCCAACTAGTCTCGTTTTAGACAGACGTCCACCGAAAGGGGATCTGCCTCATTTAATGTTTCTTTTGTTACTCGCGGTGTGGTGTGAAAGCTCCGCCTGTCGCTATTGTGAATCCAACTCTGGTAATATGGCCAGTGCTACGTAATTATCCGTCTCTGCAAATCAAATGTGTTCCCTGACGGCATTGTTGCTGCATGGCCACTCCTCGCCAAGTTTTATAAGACACGCTTCTAAACTTGGTTTAGTTATCACATACAGCTCGTGTTTAACATAAGCTGGATTATGTGTGCGACTTGCAAGTATATCCATTTTAAATACGGCCAAATGATAATTGTCCTTGCCATTAGCTCGTCTAATGTGACTAGAGGGTTGAACTGAATAATTAATTACCTGCCTAAGGTACTAAGCCTGCACTCATTCGGTGGGTAAGCCGTGGGTGAATCGTGGCTGATCTTCACACCATACACCAAATACAGCAGGCTCTATCTCGTGGTTTAAATGACACTGTTGATGCAGATGATGGTTCAATGCAACTGCACCCATTTGCTTTGCAGGGTCTTGAGTACCTGCGTATTTTGGGCAGGATTTACTATACAACCCTTCTTATGACTACACCTAGTACCTATTTGCAGAAGAGAAACCAGGCTACAAGCGATGATCCACTGTCTCAGGTCTCTGATCGGGAGATCAAGAACCCGCCACGACATTAATAGACCATGACCACGGACTGCATCAATCCGACAGACATGCATTGGCCTAATTTACGATAGATCGGTAGCTGAGGCGCCACAATTTGAAACTTTCAGTGTCGTTGGACTAGACGAATTGCAAAACTACTCCGTACCGCCACGATCGTTGACGGATGTTGGCCCTCGATTAACATCCATTGCTTGCGGACTAGAGCTGCCCCTGGTGATCGACCATGATGGAGGGGTTGGCGATTTTCTAACACATCAAGGCGCCTTGTTATGATGAAAACTTCCCCATCTACCTTGCCAAAGGCGTAGTGGAAATTACTCAGTAACACAAATACCTCTCGGTCAATTGACTTCATCAACCAACATGGACTTCGCAACTGGTAATGTTGTACAAATGTCCATTCAGCCCATAAAGGGGCCTTCAAATGTAACGCGCCATGTCGACACGAGCCTCTGAAGTCACCTTGCCAGTTCTTTATCAAACATTTATAATGACTTCAGGTTCAGTATACTTTAGCTTGGACTAGCTAGTCATGAGCTCGAGAATTGCCCCTGGCCCGTCTACCTATAAGGTTGACTTTGGCACGTCATTCCGGGCTCACCAAGGGCAATCAGTTGGCATTAATGGCTGAGACTGGAGTAGTCTCTGAGGCGTGATCGTCGATCGGCTATCGTGACCAGTCTTGGGCATATGGGTCTGTCAAAGCAAAAATGCGTCAACAAGCCATCAACTATAGCAACGGCTTCTGGACGCTGGATTTGAATCAAGCCTGCAAATGTTGTGTCATAAGGCCAACACATAGACAAAGACTTTACTTGTATTATTTATTTCGAGGCCGCGGCTGAAACACCAGCCTCGGGATGGAAAAGCTATATTTTCCTCAGGGTTCCAGACTTGGGAAAGCCAGAATTAGAAATGTGCCATAGTCAGTGAGTATTAAGCTAGCTACTATGGTCATAGGACCCAACGTTGAAGAAGTCTCGCTGGCTGTCCTCGAAGGATAATTCGAATGACTGGAGTATCTGATTCCACTCTTTCACGTCTTCTCCTAATACTCTGTCAAGGCGATTTGACCCGTATGTACCAGCTTCTCCCGCATTAGACGGTGAGGACGACATCGTAGAGGCCAGGATTCTCTGACGATCTCAACACCATACAGAAGCCATGTGGGTATTCGGCTCGGCAGCGCATCTTTCTGCTGCACTTCCTCGTTACATGTGAATGGAGCTACTTCCCAACCAGCCAATGTGAAGAACAATTGCCTTGAGATTTATAATTTAAGAAGAACATGGCCCTTCTGAGGAGCTATGTCACGATAACATTCAGCGCATTCATTCCTCTGGTCGCTAAAGGCTTGGGGGCTAGTGTGTTGATCGAGGTTGAGCAACGACAAGCACCGGCAGGAGATAACGAGTGACAGTATAGATGATCCTCGCCAGTTGGACAAGATTGTAAGCCAATTGTTTCAAAGACTCTACATGCCTACCTGGTCAATGCAAGTACACGTTGTGATAAGGATGCACACAACATGCTACCAAAAATCGGGATCATCATCCAAAAGTCCTTCTGTCTCCTGATTATTTTCATCCTAAAGGTGACATTTGATTAATCAGAATCAATTTAATGCTACTTGTTAAATGGTCTTCGCTATCCATGGAACAGACGTCAACAGTCTTGTGGTTTGAGGGCTCTGAAATCTTTCTTGATTCCAGTAGCCTCTACCAATGCTCATCTGACACCAAGATCCTCATTCATAGTCACCCAATAACAAGTCATTGACGGCTAATAAAGCCTGTAACACACAAGGCCTTTAACCCGTTCAAGCTTGATCCTGTGCTCTTGCTGCCGAATAACCCAACAACATTAGGACAGACCTGTGTGATAACCGAAGGTCCCGGGTAGAGCCAATCAAGTTGGATGATGTCGACAGCATCGGATGAGACAATTTATTATGCTTAGAGACAGACCCACTGCTTTTGTCCCACACGGGCTAAGAGAGGTCAAGTCAAGTTGTCGAATGCTCTGAGAGATGCACAACGTCAGGGGCTCAAGCCAATGGTTCGGGAGAGGGAGGATTACAAGGCAGGGTCAAGCTGCACGAGCATGGGCGGTAGTTTACGAAAGTGCTTTCGCCAAACCAAACATATTCAACAAATATCAACATGCCTACTCCGTACACTCATATTGAACAGAGGGAAAGGAAAGAAACCCCTTGATAAGTCGGGGTCGACCGTGCACTCATAAGGTCTTTTTTGAAGCTGTCTCCGCCAACTGAACCCCGACTCCAAGGATGAAAATCGTGGGAGAAATGTGGGAAACCTGGAGGATGGAGACGCCATCCATACCTTCTCTCGGTTCTAGGAATTCAATGGATGTGTGCTAGCATCAGGTGTCCACAGACATGCATGGAAAACATACAGTAGCTTACAGTAGCTCGATATCGTCAATACACGCTGTTCCGAGCTCTCCGCGTCCCCAGCCGCTAGAATATCGCTACTCCACTATTGGCTCCTTGTAAACCTCACCGCCCGAACGTCCACGATAGCCAAGCGAGGGAAAAGTGGCAGTACAGCAAGGTACGTCTCCCAGAGTCTGCCATATTTGAACCCTCCCCATCCCCGAACGACACTCCGTTTCTCTCTCTTTTCCTTCACCAACAAACCTCGTTAACTTGCAATTTGCTAAACAACGTCTCCGAACTTTCCAAAACACTTATTTCCTATCAAAATCTTCCTCTCTTGACATCTATCTACCCCGCTACCCCGCCATCAACAAACCCCCTCCAAATAATCTTATCATAAAGACCAAGGCCTTGACCCTTGGTCACTACAGTCGTCAAGACGTTTTCCAATCTCCTTAACTCGTAGGTCACCTAATTAAATCCCAAGAAAGGCGATGTGAGGATGAATAGACAAATGCTAACCTCACAAAAGGACGCACCACCCGTTCGCAGGAGCCCGCTGCTCAGCCGATTCCGGAGGCTCAGCGGACTCGACCTTTGAACAGTAAAGGTCAGATTTCAAACAGAACCCGTCCAATCTCAATCAATTTGCAAATTTCCACGTAAAGCCACTTTATTCATCATGGCTCCTCACGCGGAAGTCGGCACGGGCTCCTCGAACGGGGCGGTCTACAACGGCCGAGGTTCCTCAGCTACCCAGGACCTCTTCACCGTCAACTCCCCCAACGTCACCTACACTGATGCGGAAATTCGTTCCCGATACACCTACCGCACTACCAAGGTTGACGTCGATGCTAATGGCAAGTATGTTGCCACTCCAAATGAGACTCTCTATGACTTCAAGGTCGACCGTAAGATCCCCAAGGTCGGCATGATGTTGGTTGGCCTCGGAGGCAACAACGGTACTACCGTCACCGCTGGTATCCTCGCCAACCGCCGTCAGCTCGCCTGGGATACCAAGGAGGGTCCTCGCGAGTCCAACTACTACGGCTCTGTTGTTATGGGCTCTACCCTCAAGCTTGGCCATGATGCCAAGACCCATCAGGAGATCAACATTCCCTTTCATAACATCCTCCCCATGGTTCACCCCAACGACCTTGTCATTGGCGGCTGGGACATTAGCAAGATGAATCTGGCTCAGGCCATGGATCGCGCCCAGGTCCTCGAGCCTACCCTTAAGGCCCAGGTCAAGAAGGAGATGGCTGAGATGATTCCCCTTCCCTCCATCTACTACCCTGACTTTATTGCCGCCAATCAGGAGGACCGTGCTGATAACGTTCTCGAGGGCTCCAAGGCTTGCTGGGCTCACGTTGACAAGATCCGCCAGGACATCCGCGACTTTAAGGCCAAGAACGGCCTCGACAAGGTCATCATTATGTGGACTGCCAATACTGAACGATATGCCGACCTAATTGAGGGCGTCAACGACACTGCTGACAACCTTCTCAGGGCCATTGAGCAGGGCCACGAGGAGGTCTCTCCCTCAACTGTCTTTGCCGTTGCCTGTATTCTTGAGAAAGCCCCTTTCATCAACGGCTCACCACAGAACACCTTCGTCCCTGGCGCCATCGAGCTTGCCGAGAAGCACAATGCATTCATTGGTGGCGACGACTTCAAGTCTGGTCAGACCAAGATGAAGTCTGCCCTGGTTGATTTCCTCATCAATGCTGGTATTAAATTGACATCCATTGCCAGCTACAACCATCTTGGCAACAACGATGGCAAGAATTTGAGCTCCCAGAAACAGTTCCGCTCCAAAGAAATTTCGAAGTCCAACGTTGTTGATGACATGGTTGAGGCTAACCACGTTCTGTACAAGAAGGGCGAGCACCCTGACCACTGTGTTGTAATCAAGTATATGCCCGCTGTTGCCGACAACAAGCGTGCTCTTGACGAATACTATGCCGAGATTTTTATGGGCGGTCACCAGACCATTTCGTAAGTTGATGTCAAGGTTTCGATGACAATAGGCTGCGACTGACCATTTTCAGGCTCTTCAACATCTGCGAGGACTCCCTTCTCGCCTCTCCTTTGATCATTGACTTGGTCATCATTGCCGAGATGATGTCTCGTATCCAGTGGAAGGCTGTATCCTCTGATGGTACTGCTACTACCGAATACAAGAGCTTCCACAGTGTCCTGAGCGTCCTTAGCTACATGCTGAAGGCTCCCCTCACCCCTCCTGGCACCCCCGTTGTCAATGCACTCGCCAAGCAGCGTGCTGCTCTGACTAACATTTTCCGTGCCTGCGTTGGCCTCGAGCCGGAATCTGATATGACTCTTGAGCACAAGCTCTTCTAGTCGTTACGCATATGTTTTATGCTCTTGACATTGATTGATTTAGAGGGGAGGACATTTATAGGACAGTCTTTACCGGATGTTCAGATTGGTATTTGAAAACGGAAAATTTTATAAAACTGGAGGAGAGATCAATTAGCCGCATAGTCAACCAAATTTAATTGTGCCATTCTCCCCATGATATACGAAAGCACGATATATATGTGTCATTTGCAATGTCGCCGCGCGACAAATATGACTGGCCCTCGCCATCTTTACAGACCTGCGGCACTCCGACCTCAGCTATCTGGCGGTGTTTAGATGATTTGAGAAACTAGGGAGCCGAGTCCAGAATGTCAAGCGACAAGGACAGGCCATTTAATCAAGGGTGTTAATTGAGTTTTAATGTGGCTGGTGAACTACACGCGTGATTGATGCGTATCAACGCGTCTCTCCACGCCAACGCATTTCCATGGCCCGCGCGTCGCGTTAAGCTCCCCACTACCACTTAGACCTGGGAGTTTCCATCATCCTCAGACTCTCACAGATCAACATCCACTCTTATGTCAACAAAATTATTCACTCCCAAGGACTAGATGTTGATTTGCTTGTTGCTTCCATCTTTTCGCTGACCAGTTTCTACCTGTATCATAACTACCATCGGTATCACAATGGCTACTCCCCCACGAGCTTCCTCCCACTTCGCAAAGGGCGGAACTCCCGAACCACTTTCACCACAGTCTAGGTTCAAAGCGCAACTTGCAGCTCTTGAGAGCAGTGACGACGAAACATCCTCTTCAAACCAATGCACAGGCAACAACTCAAAAAATCACCTCGACCTACCGACACAGTCCATAGCTGATCAAGAAACGTCCGATGAATCGGATAACGACATAATTAGGCCACGAGGCAGACTGGCGGCTAGGATGCAAGGGACATGGCGACAAAAGGATTCCGGGAATACGTCTTCTTTGCAAAACGAAACCACCGGGGAAAGCATAGAGAAGATTTACGAGCCAGAAGAGACGGCGACTGAAGAAGTGGAGAAGGCAGACAATGTTGGCATGCCTGATGTTACATCACAAGAAGACGACGCTCCTGTTGCACGCCGAAGATTAGTTCGCAAGGCACCTTCGTCGCCAGCCTCAAAACGCACCTCTCGTGGTTCCAGCCCAGCACTTTTCGTATCATCACCTCTTCGCTCTTCGCCAACCCGATCTATGCATCATGGCTCTGATTCTGAGGGTGACGTGCCTGCCCTCAAATCTGATCGCTTTAAAGCGATGCTTGAGCGCCGCAGACAAAAGAGGCGTGACGAAGATGCCGCTAAAGAAGCAAAAGAAGCCGAAAAACGTGCAAAACAACAGAAAGTCACCCAGGAGGTGGAAGAGATGGTCTCAGATGGCGACGATTCCAGTATTACCGACGATGAAGGCGGCCGACGATTAACACAGGTCGAGCGACCCAGTGTTCGCAAAGCCAGCAAGAAGGCCATCGAGGAGATGAAAAGAGAAACTCAGAGAATGTCGAGAAATATGCAGTTGGCACATGAAGCCAAGACACGAAAGAAAATTACCAAGAACAGTTTATTTGAGCGTTTCAACTTTCGCCCAGCAGGTGAACCAGAACCAAAGGTCACCAGCTCGAGCAGGGGTCCAACACCACACAGCGATGTTGAGATGCAGGGTGTCGATACACCACCCAGTTCTCCACCAGTTTCCAAAGAGACTGCCACCGCCGTTGCAGGCCCAGAAACTGCTGCTGGAGACGATGAATTCGACTTGCCATCTCTAGACAGCCTGGCTAAGACAACCAAGCTCAAACCAGATAAAGGAAAGGGAAAGGCCGTAGAGACGCCAACCGAACAGGAACAGCCTGTTCAAAACCTGAGACGCCAATTTCGAGTCAAGCTTCCAGCTGTGAGAGCCAACGTGACCATGGCGGATTCAGATGACGAATTGGAGATCACAACCACCACCAAGGACAAGATTCGAGCTGTATTCGACATGGCGCCAACAAAGAAAGCACAAGAACACAGTTCCGTTCAGGCGCTACGCGCCCTTGCCCAACTAAAATCTCCTGGCAAGGAAATAAGGCGAAAGAACGAACACTACAGCATGACAGCAGGCGAACTCCAGGCCTATCTATACCAGAAGGCTCGGCAGCAAGCTAAGGTAGAGCGTGACCGCAGAGTTGATCTGCTTAAGTCTCAAGGTGTCGTTGTTCAGACCGCAGAAGAGCGTGAGCGTCAGATGCAAGACGCCGAGGATATTGTTGCTAGGGCAAGAATGGAGGCACAGATGATTAGGCAAAAAGAGAAAGCAGCCGCCAAGAAGGAAGCGAAGGAGAATAGCGAAGTTGACCCCTTGGCCTGGGATGACAGCGAGGACGACGAGTATCAGGTATCTGGAAATGAAGCTGATGGAGAAGGATCAGCTGTTGAGTTTTCCGGATCTGAGGATGAAGAGGAAGTTGGTGGCGAGGAGCAAACAGATGGTAATAACATGTTCGAAGTCGAGGCTCGAGATGGAGAGTCTGAGGCATCCGCTGATGAGAATGATGATACAACTCTCATCGCCAGTCAAGATGTTCAAGATGATATCGAAGAGTTCCCTGCTACGAGACATCGACGACTGCGAAAGCCTATTGTTCTTTCCGAGGAGGAGGAGGAGGAGGAGGAGGAGGAGGAGGAGGAGGAGGACACAGTCGAAATGACACCCAGACCAAAAGCTACCGTCCACATGTCACCAACAGTCCCAAACACCCAATCTCCAACTGCACCTAGATCAGTCCTCCGT
>JAAVUB010000738.1:0-39861 GCA_014898885.1 Fusarium lyarnte (nom. inval.)
GGGGGGGGAGTTTGCAGGTACAGAACCATCCATCCATTCGTTCGATCCACGAATAACCTCAAGGCTTCCAGTGATGTGATACAGACCAGGGAGGCTGATAAGCTGAGCAACGGTAAACAGCGTGATCGGACAAGACTTCTCGTGGCATCTGCTCTCGTCAAATAGCGGGATGACGACCAAAAAACACAAAACATCCAAGTGGTACACACTGAACTCACGTATTACCGAGATGTTATTTTTTGGGTGCAAGGGAGCTAACCCACTGAACGGCGGGCTTGAAATGGGACAGGCACTAGCGAACGCCTGGTTCGAAGGATG
This sequence comes from Fusarium lyarnte (nom. inval.), assembly GCA_014898885.1. NCBI lineage: Eukaryota > Fungi > Ascomycota > Sordariomycetes > Hypocreales > Nectriaceae > Fusarium > Fusarium lyarnte (nom. inval.). The sequence goes on from JAAVUB010000738.1 coordinate 319, forward strand.
GAAAAACAGACAGAACTGGACTCTCCAACAAGTCGTTCTCTTTTTTAGAGGAGAAAAACAGTGACACCCATGTCTGGTGCGTTGCTAAAAGTATCAGTACTTTGAAGATGATGGAATGGCAGCCAATCGATCCGCCGAGCAGGGGTCGTGGACCTGCGGATTGTGGGCCTTGAATGCTCAGACAAGCAGGGGTTTGCTGTGAGCATTTGAAGGTCTTTGAACCCGTTTGGGCCATGGCGGATGTTGATGGTGAAATGTAACCTCCAAGATGATGGATGACTGAAATAACAGCACGCACCCCCTGCCTCTAGCCATGACCGTGCCACATTGAAGACAACGGCGGTAGATATCCCTGCTGCCCTGGCCTGGCTTGGTCTGTTCAGTTGTTGGTCATTCCATCATCGTTAGGTTCATCTTCAACAGAAGCGTCCGTCTACGAGAATGGCAAGGTTTCGAAGACCAAGCCCCTTGTTGGGTGATGACACTCGAGAGTGACTGAGAACGAGGGGCAACCAACGGGTCGCAGCCAGGAAAATATTGCTTCGTCTCTTCCCCATCGTTCATTTGCTGCCTGCTCTGCCCCTATCAGCATAAAACCAGCCAAACAACTCTGTTATCGCTCGTCATCAATTAGATTACGCCCCTGCCGCTGCGAGCGTGATGGTGTTCCGTCAATGATTCCCCCCAGTTTGTGCATGAGGCTTCTTGAAACCTTGCCCAATCATATGACGTCGGCTGCCTTAGTCACGGCTAGCCCGCGTCGAATGCCATGCCATGCTTCAGGGCTTGGGCTGATGCATTTCGCCTTTCCTCCCAAAAATCTGAGACGGACGGATGCAGATCGGCCACGACAGGGGTAGGGTCATGGAGGTTCAAGACCCAAGCTTAGGTCAAGGCTTCAAGACTCGACTTGATCAATGTACCTCTACTTGAACATGTGTCAGGTTCTGTCCCCCGCCCATTCGCTTCACCCCTGCGGTACTCACTCCAATTCGAGGTTACAATGGGCTAGAGAATCCGAGTCCAATTTGGCCTCATTGTCTCTGGACTCGCGATGTCATGATTCTGCAGAGGCAGCTCTTTGTTACTACCTAGTCTTTGACCTGAGAAGAGCGACGAGCAATGGGGCAAAAGCCCCTCAATGATATGCGCCACCACCTCCACCATCTCAACTCAACTCAACCTGCCGTCGAACCAGTCTGGGGAGGCGAATGGATGGTTCAAGACAAGCCCACAATCAACAGGCCCACCAAAAACACCGGCTTGCCTTGCACCGCCGTACGCCTGGCTCCCACAGCTTCGGACGGGCAGATGCCACCACGGACAAGCTGCAAGGATGCCACACCTAATGTCATCTAGTCCATTCTGAGCATCCATCCATCCAACTGTCTCTGCGTGACATGATATGCACAACTCGCTACGCTCACCGATAGCCGCCAGGCAAGCAGAGAGAAAGAAAAAATGCACTCACTCGCAGACTCACTGATCAACTGTTGCGAGGACAAGCTGGGCTACAGGTTGCAGGACATGTTACCGACTTGGCTTGGCTCCAGTGCTTGCTTACCAGGTCGCCAGCGTCATCTCCAAACTGCAGTCATAAGCTGTGCAACTGCTCAAGCCCCCGCATCATCCCGTGTAACAGAAACAAAGACTGTTGTCAGCGACTCTGTACAGAGAAACACAGTAACTAGAATGTTTGGCCCATCCCGTCTATCGAACGAAAAGAGAAAGAAAAAAGGTGCCTTCGCTCACTCACAGCCCTGTCTGAACTCTCATCATTACGTGGCAATAGTCTAGCTCGTTCAAAGGGGCCGCCAAGCAGCCAGCCCACCATGCAACCGGGGCCAGCGGCTGCCCATGCCCGGGTCTGTGAACCACCAGCCTAGCAATCGGTTTTAAAGGATCGTGGTTTCAATTGTTTCGCGAAGGCGACGCAACTCGAACAGCCTCAACATCGTCCCCCCAGGACACAGAGCCGTGATCTCTTAGATTTATAACATAACACCCCCAACTCGCTGCCTCAAAAGAACCCACGAATGCTAGCCTTGCTTCCACTCACACATGCACAGTAGCCCACAACAAACCTCCGAACTTGGCGGGTACCCACAACTTTTGACTTCGACAGGGTCCCGTGCTTTTCCTTTCTCCCTCTTCTGTTTTTATCATGCCAATGCACAGACTTGATGATGATTTCAGTCTTTAAGCTCCTCGCTCGCCCATGACAAGAGCATCACCACTACTGTATTCATGATGTCCTCCATCCTAGAAGGTCTCATCAAGTATAAACACAACATCATTTCAATGGCCTCTCGTCACGTGATCCATCCTGTTGCAAGCCTCCCGTGACATTCCCGAGGTTCTTGACCTTGTTGCATCTCCCGTCGGTACTTGGACCCTCCACCACCGCAACATGGCCTGAGCCGTTGCTATATCACAAATCTCCGGAGGGGTATCGACCACGGAGCTCTCAGTTTTGGACTTTATCATTTTTGTTGGTATGTTGAAGATTGAGAATGGCATTCGACTCGAATGCCCTCACCTTGGCAACGAAATACGACCATGGCAAGATGAAAGATGTGGCTGTCTCTGCTTTGCCCTGCACGACATTCCAGAGTCGGGAGGCCCCACTGACTCCATTTGATGGATGTTCGAGAGGCACAGGGGAACAACATCGACAATCTAAACGTTCTTGGCCAATCAGATGCGAGTCAAGAATTAGTCGCGTTGAATGGCATCCGTCATCTTGTTCTTTGCCAAGGCCCCCGAACCTTGACCGAATTTAGTATCTCAATCTCCCCATTCAATACTGATACAGGACTCGACATCAGTAATATCTGACTTCGATGGCCATGCATCTAAACGTTGGGAGATATTCCCCGAGACAAGGGTTATTGAGTTCAGCATGGCCTTGAATACCTTATGCAACGCTAACAGGTGAAACAAATGAAGTTTTCAGCAAAATCTCAATCTCAAACTCTAACCGTGGCTTTATCGTTAAAGGTGTGGGCACTAGCGGATCAAGGACGTCAATCCTGATGGTCTTCCTTGCTGACAAAAGTCTCAAATCAAAGTCCCTCCGCCAAATGTCTAGATATTTAGATTGTCCTAACAAAGCGATAATAAATTGCTGTGGAGGATGAGATTCGGTCTAGGGCTTGCATAAATCAGCGAACTTTGAAGTGATAGAACTGTTTCATATACAGTAGATTTGGAGTAGCAATGTCTTGAGCGTAGCCGCATCACGAAAGTCTCCACAGTCAGACCTTAAACCTTGAGGTACGTAGTGAAGATCTCAAAGCGTGTCGAGTTCCATGGATTGAGTTTCTCTAAGATAAGTAGGTAAATATACGTAGAGAAAATATTGAGCTGTTGGTCCTCAAAATAATTCAAGCATCCTTAGAACTCTCAATCCTACATAAATGAGACAAAGAGGCCTCATCAAAATTGACTGATCAGGCGCTCATATGCAGGGATTCAAATTACATGGGCGGGAGTCCAAGTTGTGGCTGCCTTAGGCTCCCCAATGAACTGTGCGCCACAAGAGGCTGTGGTCCCCTAAAGTGGCGAGGCTGGCTACAGCAGGGATAAATTTAGAGAGGACAGTTCAACCTCGTGGCATCAAAGGGGAGTCAAGAGAATAAAGACTGGGTAAAGGCCAGCGCCGACAACAAGGGTTCCCGAGTACGACAATAGCTACAGCGCTAAAATAATCACTACCAAGTATCGGATTGTTTGACGAATCAAGAGTTAATATTGCCGATATATCGCGCCAAAGGCCAACGTCTCCAACCTGCGATAGCCACAACGAGTTTGGAACAAGAGCCGATCCGAACCTGAAACCTACATAACTAAGTCACGATGCCGCCTCGAATAAATATTCCGCCGGTTACACGTATCCTTCTCATTGCTCTACTAGGCCAGTCCGTCCTCAGCGCTGCCATAAGATATCGGCAATGGACTGCCAACGCCAACATCGTCATTCCCTACTTGACTCTGGTGCCGCAGTTGTCTATTATCTATCCCTGGACGTTCATGTCATCAACTTTTGTCGAGAGCAACGTGTTTACGCTCGGTATTGCTGCTGTGACGATATACCACGGAGGCCGATATCTCGAAAGAGCATGGTCATCGGCTGAGCTGGCCAAGTTTGTCGCTATTGTGTCGCTCGTTCCAAACTTCTTGACACTCTGCATTATGGTGCTTTGCTTTACGCTTACGCGTAATGAGAACTGGACGTATGTATTATATTGCGCCCACAATGTTAGGCGAAGATAAACTGACACAATTGTATAGCCTGACTGTCATTGCTGGCACCATTCCCGTTCAGATTGCTTTCCTCGTCGCTTTCAGCCAACTCGTCCCAGCGCACACTGTAACCCTCTTCCGCGGCGTCATATCTCTCCGAGTTCCTCGATTTCCCCTCATCTACATCGGCGCGGTTTTCCTTCTCTCTCTTACGCCTCTCCTTACCAGAGCTGCTTTGTGGCTTGCCGTCTTTGGATTCCTGACGAGCTGGACCTATCTCCGATTCTACAAGACTGTGTTCCCAGACCTCGACTCGGCACAAGACGCCTCCCTCCGCGGTGATGCGAGCGAAACATTTGCGTTTGCCGAGTTCTTCCCCGGCCCGGTGAAACCATTCGTCGCTGCCATCGCCGATCAGATCTTCCTGGTGATGGTTGCCATGAGGTTGTGTAGGCCTTTCACACCGGCAGACGCCTCTCGAAATGACAGCCGGATCCAACGGACTGCCCCTGGAGGTGCTCGCGCAGAGGCCGAGAGGAGGAGAGCCATTGCCCTCAGGGCGCTAGATCAAAGACTACATGCCGCTACAAGTAATCAGCCAGCGCAGAAGTCAGCGCAGGCAAACCGGCCGACAGGTCCAACAGTGCAAAGCCAGCCTCAGCCGGCTACACAGACTGCCATGACATCGTCACCCGGTCCCATGCTTGGCGAGACCAAGTTCGAGCCTGATCATGATGATGCGAAGAGCTAAATTTTGTCCTATTTCCGAGAGTAGCATACAGCCATTGTGATATGGGAGGTTGTAATGTGCCTTGTACGGTTTAATTCGAGCCCACCTTGTTGGAGACAAAGACCGACCGTAGATGCAGAGTCGCCAGCAACGGTTTTGATAGATGAAGAGTCTGACGATTGGCGTTGCTAGTGGAGCGAGCTCCGGTGTTATGAATAGTTTTCTGAGCTTTCCTCTGCAGTCTAGTCTGGTCAAGTCCTGATTAGGACGGGGTGGGATGGACTGGTATGCACGAGGAATGTTCGGTTCAAGTTACTCAGACATGAATATCAAGATAAGAGTATCATGATCATCTATAATCATGTCGAAATCGAAAACTCAAGTCGAGTTCCCGTATTTCGATGCTTGTGCTGTAAAAGGACGCACATTTGAATCAACGTTCATAATCATTTGCTTTCAAAGTTGCCATCATGCAGGGTAGGGTGTAGATCGAGGTGCCCAGGATGTGCTGACCAATGAGGTTGATGCAATTTGCATGTTGTCCTCCTTGGAGATTGATAACCAAGTCAATCATGAATTCACATGTCATGTCCTCTTGAGCTATATTCATCGACTAGGGCCTAATATATACATGAATGTCGTCATATTTCATCCAATTGACTTATTTATTCCTGGTTTACCTTATCGACAGCCGCGCGAGCTCTTCCTCCAATTCCGGCTAAGGGCAACCTAACTCATGATGGGCTGGCCATATGAGTTCCTCACTCTAACAGATGAGGAAAAGCACCAACGTCGTCTGAGCCTCGACTACTACGCATATATAGCACACCTCTCTGCTTTTGTGCCGGCGCTATTATTTCTCGTCATTCGACTCATCAATCGCGTGCGCAAGGGCCGTAACAGCGGGTATCATCAAGTTCCAGGTTCACCAGGCGTCAAAGCGAATCGACAGCGATGGATCTCTGGAGTTATGGAGAAAGGATCCATGGTGCAGTGGTGGCTAGGTGAGGACGTGGTATTCATGGGAAGTCATTGGGGACAACGTGATGAGTGGTTTTTGGGTACTGCTTGGACAGTTTGGTTGTTAGTCTTGAGCGTTCATGGCACAGGAAAGGGTATGTTTAAGTCCAACTCTGATTCACATGAGCTTGTTGCTGACAATACAGATTACCTTCATCTCACGAAGCGAGTGGGCATCATTGCAACATCTCAGATGCCTATTCAATATCTGCTCGCCCTCAAAGCGCTCAACCCTTATGCATATCTGCTTTACTCATCTCACGAACATCTCAACCGATATCATCGTGTCCTTGGTCGCATTATCTACTCCCTGCTCATACTTCATGCTATCTTATACAACATCTTCTTCATAGAGTCTGGAATATGGTTCAAACGCTTCTTCGCCCCGGTTGTATTTGCGGGTGTTGCTGGTTTCATTGTTCTCCATGTGCTAAACGGTACAGCAATGGCTCGCGTTCGTCAGGCGTCATACAGACTCTTCTTCATCGTTCACCTCTTTGGAGCCTTTGCTATCCCACCCTTGATCTACTATCATGCACCGTCCTCGCGTTTCTATATTGCCGAGGCCATCGGCGTCTTTGTTCTCGACCTTGCCGCACGGAAGATCACCACCGTCACAGCCCCCGCTGCCATCGAAGCTATCCCTGGCACAAGTCTCGTCAAAGTCTCTGCTAAGCTTCCAGCTCCAAAGATTGCCAAGTACACCGCCTGCCCAGGATCTCACATCTATCTCAATATCCCTGCAGCTTCGCGACCAGGAATTGGGCAACTCTCAGCCCCTTATCTCGTCTTTGAGTTTCTTTATAACCCCTTCACTGTGGCATCTACCAACCAGGAGACGGGTGAGCTGACATTTGTCGCACGCACACGAAATGGCCCCATGACAAACCGCCTGCACCATCTATCTTCGACTACCAACGCTGCAGGGTCGACTGAGAAGATCGAACTTAACATTGAGGGTCCTTATGGTGCCATAGGAAAGACGTTCAATGACCTCATCAGTTCAGGTATCAACCGTATACTCATCGTGGCGGGTGGTGTGGGAGCAACCTTTGCCGTACCGCTCTACCATGCTATTCTAGCTGAGAACCCAGCCACAAGTGTCCAGCTCGTTTGGGCCATTCGAAGTGCTGGCGACGCAACCTGGGCTGCCTCAACTCCCGCTGGAAAATCGGTTCTCGACGATGATCAAGTACAGCTATTCCTCACGGGAGACATGGGCGTCGCCAATGACAGCGACAACGCAGCTGGCGTTGAAATGAACAATTTATCTCAACAGAGCACTCGTCCTGTCGTTCGAAACAGCAAAAGGCCTGATCTACAAAAGATCGTTGACGATACGTTCCAAAAGGGTCATCAGGATAGTGTGGCTATTCTGGTCTGCGGTCCTGTTGAGATGAGCCGAGAGCTACGCAGGAGTGTGACACCGTGGGTGATGAAGGGACGCAAAGTCTGGTGGCACAATGAAAATTTCGGATGGTAGATGGAAAGGCAATGCATGACGAGCACCATGGGTGGCTGTTCCTTTTCAGTCTGAAGTATGTTGAGAGTGATTAGTTAGCAAATAGATCACCTGAAACAGCAGCGTCTTGGTTGTAAGCCTTGCGAGATTCCACAACTTCCACAACCTAACTTAGATCGCCATGTCGAGCTAGAGGTAGCCGCTCCGCGACCCCTGGGCAGTTTTGATCGTGGTTGGTCTAAAAGTATTGTGGCGTGTAGAAAACTGTAGAGACGGTTATGCCTTATAGAGAAAACCTTGTACCGCTTGGGCCTGGTTCAAGAGGTCAGTCATGCTCCCACGAACCTGTCATCGTAGGGAAGCTCGAAAAGACTAGGAAGCTGCTCAAATAGTGAGCGCACTATGAATATCTAAAGACCACATTGGGTATCTTAGGTTCGAAACACCAGCCATACCTCATCCCAAAGCAATTCGGTATAGAATGCACACCAATACAACACCGCCGTCATTATAAGCCATACTATCATATTCTATGCTCGCGCGAGGTGCAGTCTTCTCCTTGCTAAACCATCGTAATAGCCATCAAGAATTTCGTCCACCAACGCCTCACCCATCTTCCGACCCGCACTAATAACGCACTACATTCCGTTATCTAACCCTAAGTAGGGATGCCGTTAAGACGGCATGAAATCTAAAGTATGAATAAACTACAAGAACAAGAAAATATCAGAAATTCCAAGGTCTAAAATAAACCGTCACCTTTGCTGGTATCATAAGAGGGTGTCATCAGCCACACCCAGCATCTCATCTTCACCAAGAGCTCACAGATTGTCGTTCAGTCTCACTGCCGGTATCTAGCCAGCTGTGCCATGATATTCTGAACTTGCACTGCTGCATCTCCGTTCGACGGTGGCTGTGGCACATGCCCGTAGGGAGCTCCGTACGGGCCTGAAGAATGTTGCTGTTGTTGATGTTGCTGAGCCGCACCATTCCCACCCAGACTTCCAAGTAGTGCCTGGATGTCTGGCTGAGGTGCTCCAGCGGCAGCTGCACTTGTGCCACCTTGAGCAGGCGTTGGGTTTTGGACGCCCCCTTGAACTTGTGCGAGCAACTGCTGAAGTGACGCAGGGTCGAGCTGACCCATCATATTCGCAATGTCAGTGACGTTGACTGGAGGAGGCTGCTGTTGACCGTATTGTGCGGGAGGGGGAGGGCCAGTGTAATTGGCCGCAGGCGCTTGATACGGGGGCTGACCCCCATAAGGAGCACTGCCATAGCCATTTCCTCGGTATGCTTGACCATAGTTAGGAGGGCCTCCTGATGCCTTGGCTTGAAGAATAACCTTAGCTGCAGTAGCGGGGTCCAGGTTTTCGTACTGATCATATCGAACATTGTTGGAGCCAGCGGAGCGATCAAAGGCCTGTACCGGAATCTTGCCTGAGCTTTGTGCTCGAATATCGAGATCAACAACGGCATGGACACCTTCGGCCGCTTGTCGCTGAACTACCATATCCTTGGGAATCCTAGGATGCAGGAACATAACCTCAGACTTAAGACCTTGGGACTTGAAAGCTTGCTCCACCCAGTTGACAAAGTCGCGATTTACATCTGGTTGAAGGATGACCTGTACGTCAGGGACGTCAGCACCATACCTCCGTGGGAGATCAAGCTCAGCCTCGTGGCGAGGTCGTCCATAAGGGCTCGGACTTCTTCGTCGATAATTGTTGTCCTTGACGTTGCGACCGTATCCCGGGGACCGAGATCGCGCACGCCCCCTGCTGTTGTCATAAAAGCCGCGATCTCGACCATACGATTCATCTCTTCCGTAATCGTTGCGATGAGGAGAATGGCCACGACTGGATCGATAATCATCCCGGGTTTGGTGGCCTTGTCGTTCATTTCGGCGACCACTGTCGCGGGTTTTGTTCCTGTCTGGGCTTCGAGTCTTGTCCTTTTTCGATTTATCCTGAGCACGCGATACTTCTAGATCTTGACGGTGTTAGAAGCGCAGTATGGAAAGACCAGCAAGCACTACTTACGGATTCTGCGACCCTTGATCTCGATGCCTTGCAGATTATCCATCGCTCTCTGTCCTTCCTCGATAGAATGGTACTGGACGAAGCCATACGCAGATTTGAGTGAGATTTGAGCAATCCTTCCGAACCGATGAAATAGATCGAAGACATCCTGTTTCGACACCTTGTCGCTCGAGAGATTACCTGTAGCGAATATGTGAGCGCCATTTTTGGACGCGCCAGACGCGGATCGTGTACCAATAAAAATGCGTGAACCCTCTGGGAAACGGTCCCATTTGGCCTCAGCTATATACTGGTTTTCGTCGGCTAAGAATTGATTCCACTGGCGCTCATATTCGGAATCTTGAGCTTGATCAGTATTATAGGGAGCAGGTTTGGGTGGGTATGGAGGGGCGTTCATAGAAGTGATGGCAATAGACGCCTGGAGACCGGAACCAAGCGGAACCGGAAATTCTCCCAGAGCATCAGGGGCTGCAACAGGCGCGCCAGTTGCCACATAAGTGGATGGCTGCCCGGGCGTGGGGGGCGCAGCTAGGTTCGAGGGAATACTGGCATTGATGCTAGGTGGGTGGTGCTGCGAGGCATACGTCTGGGGAGCTGCCTGTGATAGCGGAGGCCTCGGTGGAAGAGAAGCTGACGATGAGAAGGCCGAAGATGGGATAGTAGACTCGAGAGAATGTTCACCTAAGACGGACGGAGCATATTGCGTGTTGGGGTTGGAAGGCGCTGTGAGATCAGCAACCAGGCGTTGAATATCATCTGAAGGGCTGGCAGAGCTGGCAGCGTTACTGGCGCCGGGCTTGGCCGTGCTTGGAGACGACGTTTGCTGTGTGGATGGCTGCGACGCGAAGGTATTTGCGACGCCGGCAGCTTGAGCTTCGGAGGAAGCATTGGAAGTAGTTGATGTCGCAGATTGGCCTGGCTGGGCCGTCAAGGATGATTCATGAACGACATGGGAGACTTGAGATGTGCGATTTGTCAAATGATCGGATGAAAGAGAAATTTCGTTGGATTCTCGTGGTAGCGATGATACATCTTGTGGCTCGACGACTCCGTCCTCACCCTCCTCCGGCCCAATTGGTGAATCAAAAGTCTTCGCGTAATCGTCATTGCTGTCGGGAAGTTCTTGTTCAACCTGAGGCTGCGGCACTTGCTGGGCGGCCACGTCTGTGTCGTCTTCACCATAAGGGTCGTTGAGGCTGTCGTCATCTACGATATCGTCATCACCACCAATCCCTAATATAGGCTCAAGATTAGGGGCCTTGTTGATGGAGCCATTGGCTTCGGCAGCGGCAGCGGCAGCAACCATGGCGTCGATGGTCTCAACGGTCTCTTGAAGCACAGGGACCGCCAACGAAGTGGCTGAATGAACAGGTGATGGGGAGACTGGGGAGAGGTTGGCAGTCGCCTGAAGCTCTGCCTCGGGTTCTGTCATTTAACTAAGGCTGGGATTGGAGATTGGTGTGCAGTATAGGGACGACTTTCTGAAGCAGCACTGGTCGTACAAACAATGCGAACCAAGCGATGGTGCAACGGAAGATCAAACAAATGAGCTTGGCTTCTTGGTCAGTGAGAAGTGCCGCCAGGCGATGGCCTGGCGCAAGACGGAAGCTGGAAGCGTGATGGAATAGACGGAGTGGCGGTCAAAGCACTTCCAGACGAAATACGAAAAGGTTGACTTGTAGGCCCAATGGACGCGGGATGAAAAGCCACAAGAGAATCGGCACTCTCACCAGATGGTCACTAGGAAGACAGACGACTCGACCAGCTTTTTTGACAGGGGAGGCAGTCGGGTAGAGGGTTTTGCGACGTCGGAGCTTGGCTAATCACGCCAAATGAGTTGAGTTCTCCAGAAGACTGGGGCTCGGGCACAGGCACGTGAGAGCAAAGGAAGATGGGCCAAGAAGAAGGATCTAGGTAGTCGCGATACCAAGAGCACTGAAGATGGCGGTACGCGTTAAGTCGACGATGTGTCGCAGGATGAGGGAAATGAGCAGATGAAGGTTGAAAAGGCGAGGTAGGTCGATTAGGTTAGTAAGTTAAGGTAAGGCCAGGCCTGGCAGGGCAAGTCAGAGAGGTGAAAGGCTGGGTTTCGGGGTCCCGATTGAGGCTGATCGAGTGCAGGCGTGAACCGCAGCTAACGACAAGCTAGGTAGTTAGTCTTGAATCGGCAAGGCGGTCAACAAGTCATTTGTGTTTGGCCCACAACCAAGATCTCAGCCACAGACAAGCATCAGGCGAAAGCCAAGAGGAGTCTGAGAGACCCAAACTTCAAGTGTTATATGAGACATTGAACTCAGAGCAATTAACAAAATACGGAGTAAAATATTCTCTATTTCGCCCTGTCAGATGTAATACATAGATCGTTCGATTTTTATCCTTCACCATGTTTCAGCGACAGTTTGCTCTGACGGCGCGTCCGAGAATGGTTGCAGCATATCTAACAACTCGTCCATTTGCGCCTCGGTTCAAGAGATACCAGGCTTTCGACACCGGGCTCGATCAAGAGGCTCTTTCTGAAGCTCGCTCGTGGTTTCAATCTTTCAACTCAACACAACTACCGAAAGGAAATACTACATACGCCCGCTCGAGTGGACCAGGAGGCCAACATGTCAATAAGTATACACGTAATTGCATTCAAGCAAGTCTTTAGCACTCACAGGTGAAAGGACCGAAACAAAAGCAATCACAGCATATCCACTGGGCCAATTGCTGCCAGTACTCCCCAAGTCATTACATACTGGCATTCGCAAGTCCAGATACTACACAGCAACCAATGACTCTTTGACTTTCCAAGCACAAGATTCACGATCACGGGATGCGAATGCGGAAGATAACAGAAGAAAGCTTGTCGAGGAGGTAACAAGTGTCTACAAAGATGTGATACCGGCTGAAACAAGCGCAGAAAAGAAAAAGAAACATGAGGAGATGTCAGTTGCTTTCTTTGTTGAAAAACAATTGCTAACATGAAATAGTGGTAGAAGATTCCACGAAACAAGGATAAAACAGAAGAAGTTTACCAGTGCAAAGAAACAATCGCGGAGAGGGCCTTCTGATTGAGCAAGCATTAGTCAAGCAAAGCGAGACAAAACCAGCAGTATTAGATATAGATATATCTTTAGCTTGCGAAGAGGTATATACATTGAGTACGACCATCGATGTAATTCTGAACACTTACCTAGGTATTTAAAAGAAACCTACTGTACTTTATCGATGTTGCAGAGCAGTACTAAAGTTTAGATGGCGCAATCCGAAATTGGACGCATAAATTGGAAGAAAGGAAGCTGTCACTACCTGCCTATTTGATTTAGCCAGAAAGCAAGCATTTCCGGTAGATGGTCCAAGGTTTCTCAGCAGGTAACTCTGCGCTTCAGTACCAGTAGAGGGACTGAAATGAGACCCGACAAGAACAGAGCATAATTTCAGCGAATAGAAACTCCAATTATGAGACGTTTAAAGGCGAAATATCGTCATTTTCACTCCGCGCCATTGATACCTAGGTAAGGATCATTATTAACTGTGATACCTCCTTTTATGCATGGTAGGTGAATATGAGGCAGGTCACTACTGAGAAGAGATACAGATAGACCTTTGATGGCCTGGCATTCATGATTCTAATCCCGTAGTCGGGTACCAGCTCTTCTCGTATCAATAGGCGTCCAGAACTAAAACGCCTTGAGCATTATTGTCTAGATATTGTTATTATCTCTCCCATCCATATTTCAGCTAGACTTTGTCTGACACTACCCCACCCACCTCTTAGCCCCGACCCTTCTAACCAGCCCAACCGAACCCCTTCACTTCAGCCCATCAGCATCGCCATCTCGACCGCTGATATCTACTCTCTTCAGCTGAGCTGTTCTCGATTCCGGTGTTTCGCCCTTCAACAATAGGCACCTGATTCTCCGAACCAGATAATTCTATTATATTTCATACTTGATTGCGACGTCGCGCGACAGTCACCCCCTCTGTTTCGCACCTGTACGCTCTGCGGGGCATCGCGATCTTCTTATCAACCCTCCGTATCGACTTCTCCCAACTTCAACGTCATATTCTCACAATGGACCCTGCAGCCCGTCAACAGCCTCAAGTCCAGCCTTGTAGATACAAGGTTGGCAAGACACTGGGAGCTGGCTCATACTCCGTCGTCAAAGAATGTGTCCACATAGACACTGGTCGTTACTATGCCGCCAAGGTCATCAATAAGCGGCTCATGGCTGGTCGCGAACACATGGTGAGAATTGCTTTATTGTCCCCTGAAATTCCAGGTTCATTTTCCTTTTCTAATACGCCATACGCAATGATAGGTTCGCAACGAAATCGCCGTGCTTAAGAAGGTCTCCATGGGCCACCAAAACATCCTTACTCTTGTCGACTATTTCGAGACTATGAATAATCTCTACCTCGTCACCGATCTTGCACTAGGTGGTGAGCTTTTCGATCGAATTTGCCGAAAGGGCTCCTATTTCGAGTCAGATGCTGCCGATTTGGTTCGCGCCACACTGTCAGCTGTCGCTTACCTCCATGACCATGGTATCGTCCATCGCGACTTGAAGCCTGAAAATCTACTCTTCCGAACCCCCGAGGACAACGCAGATTTGCTTATTGCAGACTTTGGACTTTCACGAATTATGGATGAGGAACAGTTCCACGTTCTGACTACAACCTGTGGCACACCTGGATACATGGCTCCCGAAATTTTCAAGAAGACAGGTCATGGCAAGCCTGTAGATCTCTGGGCTCTTGGTGTCATCACCTACTTCTTGCTTTGCGGTTATACTCCTTTCGATCGCGACTCTGACTTCGAAGAGATGCAGGCTATTCTCAATGCAGATTACAGTTTCACACCTATTGAATACTGGCGTGGCGTTTCCAGCCATGCCAAGGACTTTATCCAGCGCTGCCTGACTATCGATTCTACTAAGCGTATCACCGCCCATGAGGCTCTCCAGCATCCATTCGTCGCCGGCTTTATCAATGCCGAAGGTGAGAGCCAGAACCTCCTGCCTAATATCAAGAAGAACTTCAACGCTCGCCGGACCCTACATGCAGCCATTGATACTGTTCGTGCTATCAATAAGCTGCGTGAGGCTCAAAGTGGGATGATGGATGGAGCTCGCTCAAAGGAGCCCAGCCGTGGCGCTGCGCGACAGCAGCCGCCTACCAACAAGAAAGGAGATAGTGCCATTTCAATGGGCAGCAATCAACCTAAGGATAGTGGATATGGAACTCAGACAGAGACGGACGTGGTAATGGGCAATACATCAGCATCCAATGTCCCATCTTCATTGCAGCCTGGAAACAACGGAAATAGGGTCATCGAGACATCCAAGGGACTTTGGAGTGCGCCTGCGCCAAAGAGGTAGGGCCAGAATGACGACGATGTGTCTGAGTTATTTCGGGATCTGCGAAGGAGAAATATCAAGGGGAAGCGACCTATGGTGAGACGAAAACGTGTTAGAAGGATGATGGTTTAACGTTATGAGGGGGGGGTTTTGTAAACCCGCATTTTGCGTTATGAAGCGGGCAAAGGACAAGAACATGCGCATGTGCAATGAGGAGGAGGGCAAAGACCAACAGCGATTTGGGTACATGTATTTTCAACAACGGACCGCAGGCACGCCGTTTGCAGCGACTGGAAGGAAGAATCGGTATATCCTATTTCCCATGCATTTCCCTTTATGTTTCAAGCCTGATCTTGGTATTTGCAACGCCCTTTGTGAGGTCTCGTTTTCAAGATGTTTTGTTTTAGAGACCGGTGACTTCGAGGCCCAGGTCGGATATAAAGCACAAGGTTCGCATTACCAGATCCTCGGTCACTCTGAAGTTTATTGCTTCCTCTGCTCCTAATCACTGCTTGTGATATTTGCCGGAAGATGGGTTTCTGACAGATGGGTTTACGGCCTGTAACCCTTTTTTAATCCACTCGATGTTGAGTACAATATACCTCAAGTAACTCTTGGGTGTTGACAGTAGCAGGCATTAGGTGGAGTAGGGTTACTTAATATCAGGTGACCCTGATATTTGTCATGTGCCAGAGTACCTTACTACTGACAAATCTGGAGAGCGTCTGTATCAACTACTGTTTTCAAAAGGCATAAATGGATTAGTTTGAAGTTGAAAATCCTCTTGCTTGGAAGTTGAGCAAAGATCGAGAGTTTCAAATCAAATGTTTGTACAACTTAAACTACTGATATTTGTGGGCAACCTAAGATACCAGATGGACATTTTGACACTGATACTTCTCAAATCATGACATATCGAATTTCAAGACACAGCACATGTGAATGCCAAGAGGTCAATAGTGTCCTACAGACTTGGCATTTAAAATGCCGCTGAACAGAAGTCGGAGGAATTGCTTGGGCTAGATGAAGATCGACATGTTGAGATTTTGATCTCATGAACGGGTCCACCTGATCGCGTGCCAGCTACAACGACTTGTAAACAATAGATGTCAAGCTGCACATTGGTCTGCAGTGAGTATGATCAAGATTTACAAGAACTTGCACTGTGAGAACAGGATGTGACAGGAACAACGTGCTGTCAATTCTTCTAGCTGCTAATATCTAGCGAATGGTATCTTTGGTATTCCTTTTCCTTTTCACCAAAGTCAGCCCACCTCCTTGCGCCGCCTGGCTTTTGCTCTCCAGGATCATCCAGGATTCGGCTGTGAGCCAATTGTCCTTCATCTCTCCTCCTCCTCATGAGTAGAGGGGCTTATCGCAAAGCATGTCCCTCTCGAGTCGTCGTCCAGACTCTCTAGCGAGCGTATCGGTGCATGACATGGCGTCGTCTCGTGTCCATACACGAATTAAACTTCCTCTGGTTGTATACATTACTCTATTCAGTTCCGGTTTCGTCCTTCCGCAGGGTATACATTAGAACGGGACACATCAGCCCCCTGAACCCATTATTACAGTTTGCCGTCTGGCCCTGACGGCCCTGCGTCAGAATCCAGCATCTGCCGTAGTAAAGCACCGTTTTGCGCCATTTCGCTGTGCCGATGAATGCCAAAGATGTTATCAAAAAGAAATATAAAGTCGAAGATTAAAAAGGGTTCGGGGCATTAAAATCGTAAAATCCCAACAAGTCGCTTCGTTTCCCCGGTGTGGGATGAGAGTGTCCGGGGGTAGCCGTGTTATTACTCAAGTCGTGCCAATTACCGCACCACCACAACTTCACTCAACTCCACATCTCGAGCAGGAGCATTGCCGTCCCAGAGTTGTCCATTATTGTCCATATCCATGAGCATTCCGGGAAGGGCTTCTTCTGATAGAGTTGGGCTCAAAGTTCCGCTGCTAGAGCTGCAACTGGAGCTGGCAACAGTCCAGCCATCGCTAGAGTCGGCGCGAGGGCGCCCAAGCAGACCCATACCAAAGTACTCGCCATACTCCTCGTCAGAAATGGCGTTGCGGTCACCATACTCCACGTACTCGTACTCCCATCGCGTGATCTTTCCATCCTGTCGTCGGGGTAACCATCGGGCCTTTGCTGCGTAGAAAAAGCAAGAGGCGATCAAGCCACCGACCACCAGATCAATTGCATAATGGTGGCTGAGATACATAGTGGCCCAGCAGACCCATCCAGCATACATGATGAAGTAAGTTCGGAATTGCGGGAAACAGTGAGACATGAAAAGGGCCTCGAGGACGGCGTTCGCGGCGTGGAGCGAGGGGAAAGCGCCGAAAGGAACAGGTGCTGTGCTGAAATTGGTCGTATAGAGGTCGATGCCAAAAATGGCGTCGATGCGGGCGAGTCCAGCAGGAGATCCAGGCATGCCGTAGGCAGCAGGTTCAAGACCATGCTCCATCTCGTACCAAGGTGGTGCACAAGGGAAGAGAAGCTGAATGGTGACACCCAGAATGCTCATCCAGCCGAAGGTACGAGCCCAGACAGGGGCAGTACCGGGGGCAGCGAAGACGAACATGAGCAAGGCGCAGACAACAGGAGCACCAAAATGGCACAGACCGTACGGGATCCAGGCAAGAATGTCGAGAACCGAGTGTTGGTGAGCGGAGAGAATGCTCGACAAATTGGCACCGTACAAGACGTTCTCGAGGGCGGGTAGCACGCGGACCCAAATATGGGGTCGATACTCATTGGGGATAAATCTGAAAAATGTTAGCAGACGATAAATTTGACCTTCGAAATAATCACATACCGACTACAAAAGAAATACAAGAGCCAGGTCCAGATTGTCACTGATGGCAAAAAGAATTGGCGGGTGGCAGGCATAAGCAGAACCCATACGCTACCAATGATGGCTAGGAGCTTGACACCAGGAGCCGGGGGAGCAATCCAGAAAGAGAAGAGAATTAAGAGGCCAACGACAGCATATTGGAGATCTGACGTCCTCCAATGATGCTTCTGAAGATCACGAACACCATCCCAAGCGTTGAAAGAGGTTTTGAGACTGGTGATCTCCTCATTGCCAGGTCTCGATTTCGATTTGGTACGTCGACGGCCAATTCGATATCTGTGAGGAACAGTGTTGAGGAATGGCAGATTAACGTGCTCGGGCCAGAGTAGCTGGAGCTTAGGCTTCCCTGAAAGGGTGGCAGAGAAGTCGTTCATGGTGAAGGTCTAGAAACTTGTTTGGATCGGCAGAACAGTGGTTCGAAAGGGGGTGTGTGCTGATTATTTGTAGCGTAGCGCAAGATAATTTTCGAGGAAATTCGTAATGCGTAGTCGGTGACCTAATATGAATACCCAAAAGCTACCTCATTTCCAAGTTGACCTATTTACTTGACTTGCACGATACAACGATGGTCGGAATCGTCGGGATGGCCGTCCAGAGCGATGGTTGTCGAGTCGCAGAGAAGGGAGGCAGCACGCAACAAGAACGCCACACAAAGAAGATGTGAGGCTAGGACCTGAAGCCGTGACGGAGGAAGATAAATGCTTTAACAAGGTGCGAATCAAAGACGAAACCAAGCCGAGGATCGAGGAGAGAGAGAAAGGGAGGGCAGAAGAAGATGCAGGTGAGGAAATGGGAGTAGTAATATGAAGAAAGTGGAGGGAGTGGAGGAGAGAGGGATCGAGTATGATGACGAGGTGCAGGCAAGTGATGCACCAGGGGCGTGTGTACCAGTGCAGCTGGCCACTAGAAGCGCTGAAAAATCAAGGTCTTTACAGCTGATTTTGCAACCATAGTCCGCTAAAGAGCACAAATTCAGCAGGGCACGTCGCGCAGGATTCCAGTGGGCGCTAAGCTACTGCCCCCATCACACTCCACTGACATTAGCTTCATTCAAGGGGCCCGCACCGCAGGATTTTCCTCGTCCTCATCTCAAATGAGTCCGGATGCTGCGGGAGGAGTCATTGATACAAGGGTTTGGGGTACCGGCCAGTCAACAAGCCTCAGCGGGGCGTTGTGCATGGATGGCACCAGGGTCGCCTGGAGATTGCACTGGAGCCACCGCCTAAGCCTAATTAGCTCTTCTCTGACGCTCAGACGGAGCTCTTTTGTCGCTGCGAAGCCAATCAATCAAGACGACACAAACAAAGTTGCTGACATAGCACACTGGCCGGACATCGCGGAGCAACGGGGTTTGCGGCAGCCCGAATCAAGGCGTATTACCGTAATTTCCTTCGAAGCCGCTGCCAAGCCTGATAGGCGGGCTGAGTCGCGTGAGAATTCGCCCTGTCAAACAACGCTTGCTTCCATGCTTTCCGCGTATTTGTACCTCCAAAACTTTACCAACCACGTTTTAAACTGAGGGGGAGATGAGATTGTCTGTTAGTTACCAACCCAGACAAGCCTACAAGTCGTCGTGGCAATCTGGAATACTGAGCCCCAATCAATAAAGTCAAATGAGCCGCAGAGCATCTGTTCTCCTCCCCTTGGGTCATCTTAGTCATTTGATATGATATGACCATTCACGGTGTAGGAACCGGAGGCAGCCCATGCCGTCGGTGATCCAGAAAGCACTGCACGTAATTATTTCAGCCTTGGCATTAGCTGCTGGGCAACGATTGACTGAGAACGTTGTCGGCCCGCACCTTGCCAACGCAAACGAACTTCCGGACAAAGTCCGCATTGTTCAAAGTCCAACAAATTTTCCGATCAGATTGACTGTCACAATCAATTGCTGCAAGCACCCTTTTAGTCGGCGTCGGAGGCTCGCCAAGCTCCATGGACTCCGAGGTTCCGACTCCGACTTACATATCACATCACCATCTGGAACGAATGAGATTGGAAGGGTGATCTACCGACATGCTTTCTAATCCTCAGCGAGACCCATGATCCCATGTGCTAGATTGTCCTCGGGTAGCAAGAAAACATCAGACCTTGATATAGATTGTCAAAATAAACTTTGCAAAAGACATCCTAAGCTTCTATTAAATTTACCTAAGGCTTTTTGTCACTTAGGATCGAAGTCCTAAGTTTTCTTGCCTCCCCAAGATTGTACTGCGCTGATGATGAATAAGACAAGACGAGACGAGACAAGAACAATCCATGTTCATGACGAGTCTTTGAGTGGCTTGATCAATACCAAGACCCACATCTTGGTTGCATCTTTGTTTTCTGCCATTGATCACCTAGGGTCCGTGATCAATGATGGTGGCTGGTAGTTGAAGAAAACGTCACCATCAGAAACGGTTCCCAGACTGTGTCACTTGGCTTCCTCCACAGCCTAGGGATTCTGACTGAACGGAGAGACCCTTTGTTCTGATGGTAGCGTCATGACTGTGGCACAGTGACATGCGCCTGGAAGACTGCCTAGATTCGATTATGGGGACAGGCTAAACCAATCAGACCAGAACGGGAATCTAGGTTGGTGAGTCCGCGTGCCCAGCAACCAGCCGCGCTTATAGGTTATAAGATACCTATGACTATGAAGGTCGCTGGCTCAATCTAACGTGATATTTATGATTGTTGATTTGTTAGATTGAGCAGCTCATGGCCATGTGTGTTGGCAGTAACGTAAGGTACATACAAGGTTGCAATTAGGCGTCGAGAAAGCCTGTCTTCTGCTTGCAGTTGAAACATAGAAGCGACCCGGGGATATCCTCAAGGGGACACTTCCGCTGAGGTCATAATCAATTTGCGCACGCGAGGAAACTTCATGCAGCTAATACTTGCTTGGGTCTTGTTCTGAGCTTTGTCATGTACCGGCCGCTCCGCCAAGGGAGCAAAGCTGATTGTTTGCAAGCTCCTTGATAAACAAAAGCCAGCCCAATATGTACTCATGTGTCGATAATCAATCAGCGAGCGAGTTGAACAAAAAATCAGGGATGCTCCTTTCTGAAAAATGTTGCACAAGAGCTCCACTGCAAAGTTTCACAGGCCGCAAGCCGAGATGGATGATGGAGAACGAACCATTGTGAAGCAATATCAAAGACAAGGATTAGCTCTTTCTTTTGGCGCTAACAAGGAGCTGGGGCCACTGCATCTTTTTCGTCACATTCAAATGTGGAAGCGAAAAAGCGATGTGCGTTCAGCAGGTACTCGCGACCAATGTACCTTCTCCAATTCCGCTCCTTCCTCCATGGAAGATGCCTAGGGGAGGCAAGAAAACTCAGGTCCTCCATCCTAAGTGACAAAAATAATTAGATCAATTTAGTACAATTTTAGTGTGCCTTCTGCTGAGTTTATTTTGACACCTTGTATCAAGATCTGGTGTTTTCTTTCTCCCCAGGGGATGCTTACCATTCGTGGCTGTCCATGGAGGCTTTCGATGGAGCCAGGAAGGAATAATCCAACCCATGCTTATCACACCAGTCTTTTCTTAACAACTTCCATGCGCTGCTGCCTTAAAGCTCCAGAGCTCTTCATGTTGCCATACAAGTATCAAGTTAATACAGATTACGCTGGAAGACACGGATACCTCTACTGTTTTAGATGTTCAAGGTTGCAAGTCTGAATACTAATAATATTCGAGCTGCGGCAACGGCGTGCTCTAACTCATGTTAGAGTTAAGCCATTGACTATCGCCAACCCCTGGACTTTGCCCACGAGATATCTGTCTGTACAGGGAGTTGCCTAAGTCATTTAAGCAGCCAGCTGATATTAATTGTCGATCCAAAAGACTTGAGTTCATTTCGTGATTTATTCGACGGCTTCCTATTACCAATTTTAGACTCAGCCCTGCTGTTGACGAAACACTTGATGCCTTTCCGTGTAACGGTTCAAGTGTTCACAGCTTCAAGCGCTTCGAGTTCAAGGGTCAGCTTCAGATACCTAGTTCATTTCACAGGCCAATAGGCGCGACATACACACGACGAGGTTCATAGTAACCCCACGAAACACCTACACTTTTCCCTTGTCATTTTGCTGTGTCTCGACGTTCACTCGGATGTAGCGGAAGATAGCATCTCGTTGATGGGTTTACAAAAAGGAAACTGTTTGAGCTTTTCTAGCCATTGAGCGAATCAACAGCTAATTGGACCTGTTTAGCGCGGCAAGCCTCATCGTCATGACGGTGACGTCCTGCTAGAGGGGGGAAAGAAAAGGGTTATGGACTAAGCTCATCCTCAGTCAAGAGCTATGTTCGCTCCGACTCCGACGCGGAGGTTTCGATATGATGTGCGTTACTATGGGAAAAGAAAAAAAGAAAAAAAAAATACAACGGAGGCTCTTAACAGTCGCTCGGGTCTTGTTTGTCAATGCGTGAGGCGCACGCCCCGAGGTGAGACGAGGCGCGAGGCCATAATGCGAGGAAATTGAACGTGGATACAGAGTATAGCGTGGATCCTCCGCTCGGGACGGAAGAGAATAAGCAGAACAAGCAGTGGAGGCTCAGGGTCTGAGAGATTGGGAGGGTCTCAATGAACAGGGATACGAAACTTATCCAGTCCCTTGGATAGAACAGGTTAATTGCTGTCCTGTCGCAGCGCGTGATCTTACTGATAAACAACCTGATCAGTATTGCCATTTCCTTGTAATCTTTAACACGTTGTCGATTCAGCCGCCCGTGCATGGATTCAACTTGATTGAAACACCCATGCCACAGCTGCAAAGGCCAAGGTCGAATTGAGGCGGACTGGTCCAAGTTCAGGAGATCGCCAAGGGTCCCCTACCTGCACACGAGACACCATCACTTGCGATATGATGGGATGAGCTAGGTAGTTTCAACTTCCAAACTAATCTCAAGGGTAGTTCTAAGTTTCTTGAATATCATGCTTAATACTCCGTATTGCAAACGAATGTGGCCATCAGAGAAGGCAAGAAACACACCATGTCGGTTGGCCTGATAGCATCGCTTGTAGGCAGAGTCTTGGCCTCGGCTGTTACTCAATATGCTATTAGTGTCTGACATTTCATGATAAGCACATGCTGAGCTTCAGTGTACGGGCTTGTTCTAAGCTCATCTACTTTGGTCTTCTTGCTGATGTTTGAATGTCTGACCAGAAGCGAGAGGATGTGCAGTACGTGTCTGATTGGGAAACGCTGGTCCAGACCGTAGTGTCTGAACACAGGTATGATGACTGCTGAATACTGTTGCATGCCTCTCACCCTACCTACAGGACATGAAAGACCAACACGGTATGCAAGCACACGCCAACAGAAACTAATGCCCAATCAAAAATGCATCATGGTTGATTCTTACTGGACAAACAGTGATGACTGCTACTCTAGCTCCGGATTCATGCCCTCGTGAGCGACAACTCCAAGGTATATCATGGATCAGGTATCATGATACCAATAAAAGCCTGGTTTGGAAGCCCAATACAGAGGCGGTCAATGCGACGACATCCGAGCGAGCCGCCATAATAGGTAGCATGGGATCGAGGATACTGTCAACCCAATTGTCACCATCCTCTCTTCCGTACTGTACTTGGGCTGAAGTCTAAGTGAGACAAAGCACTCCGTACAATTAACAACTTACTAAACGAAATTTTCGTTCTTGAGCCCCAAAAATCTATCGTGACGGCCGATTACCTTAGTTCCCACGGCGGGTTCAATGGATCTTTGCGAAGTCCGCCGTGGTCCCACCTAATTCAGGTCCATCGAACTTTGCTTTCCGTGTTTGGATTATTGACTCGGCCGATTTCTTAAGTTTTTTTTTTTTTTAGTTTTTTTTTAAATCACTCACTAATTTAGGGCAATATCCGATCAGAGGTCGGGACTCGGTTCATTGACAGATGAGCAAAAAGAAGGAAATTCTGACAAATTTCTCAGTCACGGACCCGCGGTCGGTAGTTTTCGGCCGGCGTTTGCAGTCGGGGTCCAGGAGAATACCGACCGATATTGGCATGGGACGATTATCGGTACAGCGATGAATGCGTGTTGCTGGTTGGTCTCCAGGTCTCCTGATGATTGATCACTGCATCAATATTCCCGTTGTCCGAATCTTTCCAAGTGCCCGGTTCCTTCAAGTTTTAGCTCCCTTCAACTTTATCAGACCATACTTTCTGTCGTTGCGATGTAAAGATCTCGTGCAATGCACGTGGTTAATGGTTATCTCCGGCTTTCTACTGCGTGACATACCATGCACCTTGTCTGCATTCCTGCCATTAAGTGGCAGGTTCAGTGATGCATCATGTCGTCTTCAACGTTTTGTAACACTTCGGTGTTCGAAAGATTCATGAAGCAAATGGTGCGAGGACAGGAGGTGAGACATAGCATTCCTCAGCTATCGATTTGACTCAAGTTTGCCAGATTCGAGCAAAATCCTTGTTGTTATGCATACTATTGTTCAAGGACGCTATTCCAGGGTTACTTGAGATGTCTTACACATTAGTAGCCAATTACTTTGATATTATTTGGCCGAATGACCTCGTTCGTGATCTCTAGCCCCCACATCTCAAAGGCAGCCAGAGACCGCAACCAGCGACGCTCGGCTCTTATCATCACTACGTGGACTGGTCTACGCTGTCAACTCAACCTGGACATCAGCTCAATACCTTGTCTAGCCTATGAGGCTGGCGGCGAGAGACGTATTCATGCAGTTTACTCTGCACTACTAGGGAGTCTATGCCTTAGATGTTTGCGTAGATGTGGAGCTACAACTTACACGCATGATCCTACAGCTCTTTCAGGCATCAGATCGACTGCCCAATTACGCATCGTGATAACGGATAATCAGATCTGGCATCGACTTCAATGACAAGTACACTCGACTTTCGTATTGTCTATCATTCCGTACCCATTACATTTGTTGACAGTCCTTCCTTTCATCTCTAACATGTAATGGCGTCAAAACATGGCCGCATGAGAGGTTCTAACGTACGGCGAACGTCATCGTAATATTCCATCCATGGACACCCTAAGAGGCTGGTGAGAGGGGGTGCCCTTTCGAAAGGCAGACTAAGAAACCTTACATCGTCTCTGAATTGACTCTGCCGCTTGTCCTTCGAGACTTTGGGGAATTGACTTTTCTCAAGAATTCCATGGCTTGTTGCGGGGATAATCGTTTCATATTTTAGTTTGGTGGCATAGAAGAGTGGCTAGGTGCCTGTACTGATAGCTGCTCATGAGATTTATGGCATTCCCATATTGCTAAGTACAAGCCTACTCTAAGCAGTAGCTTTGAGCCGAATAGGAAGAAAGCGAACCTAGCTTTCAATAAATACCTTGCGAGTGACATTGTGTTGTCTGTGTGTGGTGATGGCTTCACGACATTTGATGGGTATAGGGTAGGTTTCCTCGGCAGGACAGAAGAAGACAGCATTGGCGAAACACTCATTATGACTACAAACTTCGTTGTACTGACTCATCTACTATCGAACACAAGCCAAGGCTTAATGGTGACAACCTCTGTTAGGGCATGATACAGTCGCTAGATGTAGCGCGGAACTAAGGTTTGTTTGTTCTAATATTGACTACACTATCAATCACACAAGCATCCTTCTATCGAACGATACTGATGCCCAAAAGCCTAGCTAATAAAGATCCGCGTTAATCCTCGCAGAAGGGAGATCTTCCTCGAGTCTCTCCCTTCGCCACTCCTCCTACACTACCCTCAAAGACCTCAACCCCTTTTTCTTTTCCGTTTGCGACCAAAATGCACCACCAACGCCATGCCGCTGAAATCCAGAGACAACTGTCTCGCCGCGGTTTCGAAATGCTTGCATGATCAAGCCATGCGAGAAGAAAAAAATGCAACATCTCCTATGTGCACCCAACACTTTATGTCTGTCCACAATAACTGATAATGCTCATAATAGTGTATGTTGTGTCAGATAGACAGCGATGCACATCGATAGCCTAGGCACTAAGCTTTCCGAAATACTGTCATATCGAGCTCTTTACTACTTCCTGCGGTCTCTGCCCTTGCCTCTGCCCTTTCGAGGACTATTCTTCCCAGCAGAACGCTATTCTGAGGAAGATAGAGGTACAGGGGGGACTACAGGGGTCTCCTTCTTGTCCGAGGGAGTCTTCTTGCCATCCTTATCCTTGCGCTTTTTGGCTCGTTTCTCCTTACCTTGGCTAGGTGAAGCAGAAGGCTGTGATGCAGGAGCGCGAGCAGGAGAGGACCTGGGAGGAGAGGAGTGGGGGATAGAGGGTATGGGTACCACGCTCTGTCGGGGAGCGGGCACAGAAGCCTCCTTGACTTTCTTCTGTTTCTTGCTGCTTGTAACAGGCGTGGAAGCAGACTTAGGAGTAGGGGTTCCTGCTGTAGGGATTGCGGGAGGCAAGACAGGGGTGTACTTCTTTGCGACTGCAGACGCTGGCTCAGAGCCCAGGTCGGGACTTCCAGCTCGGGTTGTCTTTTGCTTCTTGGACTTGCTCGCTGCAAGCTTGGTCTCCTCTTGAAGTTGCTCGGCTACGGCTACGGCATCATCTTCAGACGCTGCTAGCTTTCGCTTGTTCTTGCGCGTATCGGTAGTTGGTGCTTCAGCTGTTCGAGAGTTGGGGGGCTCGGGGATGCTCTGTCCCTTCTTCTGCTTCTTGTCAGAAGTCTCCTTTGACTTGCGCTTCTTTTCCTTCTTGGCAGCTTTCGCCGACAGAACGGGAGCATCGCCCATCTCGACGTCCTCATCATCGCCGATGCTTCCCATGGGCTCGTTGACTCCGATGGGTTGGTATCGAGCCTTCAGGCCAGTGGGCTGAGCACGAGGGGCTGGCTTGGGAACAGGGGCGACAGAGTTAGTGGAGCCAAGTTGCGTGATCTTCTTGACCTGCATAACTTGGTCGATCTGCTTGGTGGCTGATTTACAAGTTAGTGGAGAATATTAAAAACGTGACGGCTGGGAGCTTACCGGGCTGGTATTGAGGGCGATCAGAGGGAATCATGATTTGGATATTTCCCTTGGGAGCAATACTCTCAAAGGAGACACCATAGTCCTCACCATTATGAGAAAACAGCCTATCAGTAGACTGAGACTGGTTCATGGGGATCTCAAGATTCTGAACAACTGAGATGGGCACATTGGAAGGAATTGTGAAGTACCAAAACTGCTTGCCCTCGAGATTCGCCTTGTTACAGATCTCAGCAACATCGCGGCCGTTTGTGCCATCATCACCCTTGCGAAGGACAAAGTCAGGAGCAATGAAATTGGGGAGGGCGAGCTGTCCTTCGCGATCCTCAATGTGCATGGATTCATCAACCATCTCATCATCAGAATCCTCCTCCTCGCTTAAAGAACTGTCTGGCTCGGGAGCGACAGGCTTAGCCGCAGGTTTCGCGGCAGGTTTAACATCCTGTTCTTCGTCCTCGCTTTCACTGTCGCTATCCTCGCTTTCACTGTCTGGTGTAGTAGCAGCTTTGCCATTCAGAGCAGGCTTAGCCTTGGCATAGGCTTCATCCTCGCTTTCGTCCTCACTAGAAGAGTCGCTGGTGGAGGCAGAATCGTCTTGCTTTTTGGTGGATGATTTGGGTGCCTTCTCGCTTTCCTCATCGCTATCACTGTCGCTCCCTGACTCCGAAGAGCTCGAGGTGCTCTGAGAGACCTTGGCACGACTTGTGCCATTAGTCTTTGCTTTGGTCTTTTCGCTGTCAGACTCGTCTTCGCTGCTTGCATCGCTAGAATCTTGAGGCTTAGACTTGGCAGGAGCAGGATTTCTCACAGAAGTGCTCTTTTTGGACGCGTTGCGCTCGGCATCGCTATCGGCGATTTCATCATCGTTGCTACGACGGCGTGGAGTGGCAGAAGCAGGTTTGGTGGTACTGGTGAGCTTGGAGATAAAATCGGCCGGGCCATCGCTGCTACTATCGCTATCGCTTCCGCTTCCTGACTCATCGTCGTCATTCCCATCGTTGTTGGCGAAAATGTTGTTTGGGTCGCTCAACTCTTTCTTGATAGTTGCAGCGCGGTTGCCAGGGCGGCGGTTGAACTGCGCTTCAGCCGATAGGCCCTTCTTTGTGTTCTCTATGTGCTTATTGAGGGAGTGTACTTTGTAGGGTTCCTTAGGCGCCATCTTGGGCGGACTTTTCTGTGAATTTTTTCGGTGGTGAGGGTGCAATTGGTGGGACGAGGTTGATCGAGGTGAAGATGAAGTTGCTGGAAAATAAATTTTGGGAGGTGCCGCGCTAGTGGGGCAATCCACTACCAAAGTTATCTTGGGCGCTGGGTTAACTGTACGGACGCGCCTCTGTCGTGTAGATAAGGTATCCGGTGATACATAGGTGACGCAAAATCAATGAGACTCGGCAAAATAGGCTTAGGTTTTACGCACTTCAAGCGAAATAGCGAGGAAATCTTGGATATCAACAAGCCGTTGGTACTATCCCTTTTCATAGGTACCATTAAAACCCGTCAAGTGAATAGAGACCCAGGTAACGCGAAATGATTTTTCTTATCGATAAGACCGAACGGACTTTCAAAGACGTTTTGGCCTTCAAGCATGAGAGCATGCGACGTTTCATCAACTCTATGACAGTTAAATAATGACTCCCTGGAGATTTATTGTTCTTCCCCTTTATCTTGCCTGGGACTGACCATATTCAACTGTCACCTTTATATTTTACCATACCCATTCTCAGCCATGTCCTCTCACAAAAAACGAAGAATTGAGGGTGTAGATGCAACAAAGCGTGAGTGTTCGACTCTTTGCCCCGGGTCTTTCGATCGTGCTAACCCACCTAATAAAGCGATGAGTGCTATTGCTGCTCTTGCTGCTCGAAGGAGAGAGGCTGCAGCCTCTTCAACGTCCGCGCAACAATCTTCAGAATGCGATGGGAAACCACCCACCAGCAACGTCAACTATTTCAGTCCGCTCCAAAAGGGAAATAGTCAAGTTGGAACTCCGTCAACCCCTAAGAAGAGTGCAGTAAAGACTCCTCGGTCACAGCATGGAACTGAGTCGCCTGCCGCACATCCCAAGAGCCATGAAATGGCAAGGTATATGACCCGGCACCACCAGTTTCGACATAGCTCATCAGCTTCTCAGTCGGCCACCAGGATCTATAACTCCTGAACCCGGAACAGTTCAAAGGGCCATACCGTATTCATCATTTCGATTATCCAATCAAAATTACCGAGTTAAGAAGGGAGGTATGGTAGAACTACGACTTTCTAACAAAGAGGTAATCATCACGCCTCACTCTTACAAGTCTCTTGACTGACTTAGCAGCGATTTCCAATCATTGGAAGTTTTGGTATTAGAGTAATTCAAGGTGAGGTAGTGTTGGCTGGTGCTACTCTATATCCTGCTGAAACTATTGAATGGGTTCATGCCCCTCATTGCCATGCAGTCCCCGTGTTACGGACGAAGGAACAGACGAGACTAGAGCTGCATCCGGATAAAAATGCTCAAGGTCTGCGCCAGTTGGGCCGTTTATCACCTCTATTCAGGAAAATGTGGAACGAACCACCAGAGGGAGACTCAACTAAGTCAAATAAAGAAGCAACTTTTCAAATTGTAAGTTTTCTTACCTGCTATGAAAGCGTTTACTAATGCTCTTCCAGATCCAAACACCAGAAGATGCCCCTAAGAAATGCATCATCCAAGAGTTGGACTCACTAGCTGCGTGGAACAGGAAGCTTTCATCCTTGGTGACGACCAGTCGCGAGAAACCGTCTCTTTCAACGTTGATATGCGGCCCAAAATCGGCCGGAAAATCTACTTTTTCGCGGTTGTTTCTGAACAGGCTTTTGACAGATCGATCTCATAGACAAACCTTGCGAGGTGTTGTGGTCATGGACCTAGATCCAGGCCAACCGGAATATGCGCCGGCGGGGACTTTGTCTCTCGTGTTTGTGACGAAGCCGAATCTAGGGACACCATTCACACACCCCGGCACCAGAGACGCTGCTTCGAACGTGGTTCGTTGCCATTCAATGGCCTCCGTAACTCCGGCGTCAGACCCCGATCTCTATCTGGCATGTGCGGTCGATCTATTTGATACGTACAACAAAAGTCTTGCGGGTGTTCCTCTCATTATCAATACACCAGGGTGGATTCTTGGAACTGGGCTCGATCTTCTCTGTGCCCTGGTCAGGGAGATGAAGCCTGAAGAAGTGTTATATATGTCTGAAGATGGCCCCTCTGAGACAGTCGATGCGTTGCGGGCCGCAACAGAAACCACGTTTACAGAATTACCCTCCCAGCAGTCCGAGTATACAGCAAGAACCGCTGCTCATCTGAGAGCGATGCAGACCATGTCCTACTTTCACTTACAAGAACTAGCTTTGACGACCACTAAGCAAACTGATATCACCCAAAGGTGGAAGTGGAACCCATCGCCACTTTCTTTCAGACCACCCTTACTTGTACGATATTCCTCCAAGAAGGGGATCCTCGGCTTGGTATCTTACGATTATCAATGTCCCCCAGAGTTGTTGGCCGATACAGTGAACGGACTGGTTCTCGCGGCAGTTGAGATAGAGGATTTGAAAGCATTTTCCGGATTCACCCAAGACCAGGTCTCTGCCAATACATCATCGAAGCTCACAAAGCTTGACGCAGCTAGTAAAGATGAGGCTCTCCAGATAGTATCGACAAGCCCGGAAGGCATTCCTTTCATCCCTAACTATAATGACGCTGCTTTGGACCCCCAGTATTCTCGAACCATTGGTCTGGTTCTCCTGCGAGGTATTGACACGAAATCACACACCCTGCAGCTCAACACACCAATCCCAGCGGAAGAGTTCAAACACATCAAATCCCAAGGCAGAGACATTGTCCTGCTTCACGGCAAGTTTGATACCCCAAGTTGGGCCTATACTGAAGATCTCTATGAAAGAGCTGGGGCTGACGAGGGGAACGACGCAATACTTGAAGTTACCGATGAGGATACAGACGATGATAGGTCAGAGGCCGAACTAGAAGATGTTGACAGAGTTAGCGATTTGACAGAAGTTCCCTGGGTGGAGGTGCTGGAAGGGAGCCAGAGGCGGCCAGTTGGCTCAAGAGTTTGGAGGGTCCGTAGAGATCTAGGTCGCAACAATGCTTGAGACTAGTCCGCAAGAGTACTGGTAGTCAACAGATCGGCGATGATGGTGGCTGCGGCCATCTGTTACCACTTGCTAGCGACCGTTGACCACCTGAGGGTGGGGTTTTTGAACCGGCACTTGAAAGCGATTGCCATGTGGCGAGCTCGGCATCGAAGAAATAATGACGACTTGACTGAGCTGAGACTTACTGACTGGTCAGCCTCAACCCTATAGGTATCTAATAGCTAACACAACCAACCGCTTAGACGTTCGTAGGCGGAAAGAAGTGAAGCAGCTCTAAGTCAGTGAGGCATGAATGCCAAAGAAAAACAAGTCGCGATGACAAGTTGGAATTCATTGCAGCCCTTGGACCAGATTAGCCAACTCCTTGACATGTCAGCTCTCGGCCCTAGACATTGGCCTGATGTAACATCGTTCCCACTTTTGGCTTATTTCGAGAGCATGATACGAAGTAGATGACATGTCATAAACAACCTCGTGGTCAGTCCGTGAGGTTGACGCCATGCACAATTCGCTACCCTTGGTAAATGGAACAGTGCCAATGGTTACAGGGAATATGAGCACTAGCTGAAGTCAGGCCGGCCATTTTGGCAGATTCTAGACCGAGTTTATTCAAGTTCTCCGAAGAACAGCACCGAAGCAAATCTCGGAAGCTGCCAATAATCGCCCTGCTCACGGTAGTCGAGATGAGTGATCTTACATGACATCCTTAGCATCGCCCAGCATCAATTGGTCGTGAACTTGGGCGTATAAATGCTGAGGCCGTGATTTCGTTCTACGAACTTGTTGTGCGTTCATATGAGAGTCTAGATATGCGCCAACTTGCATAAGTCTGCTCTTCTGCCCCGCTTATGACCTGACCCGATAGATCTCGGGAATCGAGGGGTTCTTTCGGGTGCATTGGCTGGCATTTTAGGAACTTTTCAAAGGATTGAGGGTTATGATAAATGCGAATATGGTGGTGTTTACCATCGGACTGGAGGTACTTATATTGTAAGGAATCCGCTCCTTCTCCTTTTACTCTGATCCATAGTTCTTCTCTAAGTGCTTCTACTTTCTAAGGGAGTGGCACCCTCTTCTGTCTTGGCCTTACACCTACGTGCCTCGAAGCTTTTAGCTCAACATCAATTCGCGCCTGCCATGGCAAGGTTCAACTTGCATGAGATACTTCAGGTTGTCTCTCTACACCTTATACCCGTATTTCCTCCGATTTGGTCCTGTTGCTTCACCCACTTCTTCGCTCAACAAATATACGATAATAGCAGCGCAATCTCCACCATGAAGTTACTCACACTCCGAGCTATCCACTGCCTTTTCAGAAAACGGCCATCTGCATACGCGTGAGCTTATACTGAGTGTCAAAATGGAACCTCCGCGCGTCCTTGCTTTTAACTTTGATGCCCAAACCCCATGCTTGCAACCAGAGACAGAGTCTTCTGTCCTCTTACTGGACATCAGATACGCATCTCGAGACAATGGCGCTGACTAGGGTTGCAGCAGCCCAGTGAGCTGCATCCAGGAAATGAGCCAGCAGATCTGGGCCCTGTTTTGCACAGGAGGGTTTGACCTTGAACGCACAATTCCATACTTTCCGGGGAGTCGGTACTAGTCTCCGAAGCGATTACATTACAGAAGCTCGTTCATGAATGCGCCATTACACAGAGTCATCGGCAGACGAAGTAAAGAGCCCTTACACACGACGGATGAGACTTCTTCTTTCGGATGTCGTTCGATTTTGCGCCATGTTATGCGAGTCTGAGGCGCAGGATCTGCCTTTAACGCATGTAAACGCCGGCAAGTTCGGACGAAGCATGGAAAAAGCTTGAAAAACTCGTGGTGGAAGCTTGGGGCAACCGTTTGCTCGAGGCCAAAAGCAACCACCGCCATAAGTTTACCTCACCGCCTCGCAACTCCTCACGCGCCACATGCGATAGTACGACTTTAGATCAGTTCACTTGTAACGGCGCGCCGTTGTAACTTTAGCTCGAGTTTCGGAGTATCGTTGTTGCATAGAAACTCTCCACCAACATGACGTTCGAGCGTTGGGCTTCAAGGCTGTCAAATTTGACAACATGGACTAATGGTGGAGAACACGGCCGTTGAACCCATCTCGTGGGATCGGAGGATAGCCAGTGACGTGTATGATGAGTTGGAGAGTCGAAAGAACACTCTGGTTCAAGTAAGTTGGTTATGAAGCCGTCAACATAAGAAACAGGCAACTCGTATCTCCAGATACGCCAGTCTGAGCATGTTCGACTCTGCCACTATTGCTTGTATGGCACATATTTAGGGTTCTCTCAGCCTGAGTTTCACTTTTATTCGGCAACCACCAAGGTGTTCCTTTCACCACATGGGTGGGTAACGTTCACCGCCCGCTCAAGCTGCACCAGCGCCAACGTACATGTGGGTGAGCAACAACGACAAAACGAAACAGAATTTCGTGAAGCCCAAGCCTGCCCAAGCAGACAAGGATTGCAGACACATACCCTGTCAAGAAATCTCATTTGCCATGATTGGGAGCGGCTCAATAGGAAAACAGGCCTTGTGGTTGGTGACTGGAAAGCTCAGACCGGGCGACGCCGGTCTGCGTAGTGGAACAGCGTCAACGAAACTAGGAGAGGGGTCCAGTACGGGATTT
Organism: Fusarium lyarnte (nom. inval.); assembly: GCA_014898885.1. Classification (NCBI taxonomy): domain Eukaryota; kingdom Fungi; phylum Ascomycota; class Sordariomycetes; order Hypocreales; family Nectriaceae; genus Fusarium; species Fusarium lyarnte (nom. inval.). The sequence goes on from JAAVUB010000738.1 coordinate 33,735, forward strand.
CGAGAAGTCAAATGGAGAGACAACAGTGGGATTTGTGTGACAAGACCATACAACAGAACGGAGCTGAAAACGATGGATGGTGCATGAATGGTTGGTGTGAGTGAATCAAGGACTCTTGGGGCTTTGCTTTTTGATCCTTGACACAGGACAATCTCCTGATGCCAGTGGAGAACGACATGTCCAGAATTGATATCTCGACAAGACACACAGCAAGTTGAGATTGCCATGTCCAGTGGATGCTCAACAACGCAATGTTTGCTTCTTTTAGTCAGGTCAAGAAATCAGATAGCAACGAAGCAACATTGACCAATGAGACGAACCAAATGATTTTACGAACCATGGTTTCATGATGGCGACAGCCATTTGGTATCAGTCGATTGAGCCACAAAGAATCTAGGAGATGCATGTTGGAATGGGGCATCACAATCACTAAGCATATTCCATCTGACAGTCTCACTTGATCGCCTCGCTTATCTCCGCCGGTCACGTTAGGACCCATCGCTTCGAATAACCGCCGACGACTCGCAAAACCCTCGGCACGAAATTAGCAATGGAACTGATCCCCGAAGTGATGCATCTCTTCTCTTCTCTTGTGCCACCTAGGCCACCTAGGCCACCTAGCCACCCACCCACTCGATTGATCTGCAGGCGGGCAAATGCATCTTATTAACAACGTTCAAGCAGCAATTTCTCCACTCGGAACCCATCAACATGATTATTCGCCTTTTCTATAGCCGGTGTTATGGTCGTTTCTGTTCATCTTGTTTTGATGTGTAGCGCTCCTGTCATATTGGTCCTTTTTACAAAGCACTCTGCGCTCATACCAAAAGCAACAAGAACATCACACATATCCCGTGCTTCCACATTTACTCTTAGTTGACAAACACATATCCATGCGGAAGATCGATCCTTAGTTTGGCGGCTCTATAATCCATCGTCATGGGAGAAGGGGCTCAGCGAAGAGATGTCAGCCATCGATCTGCATGCACAGAATGTGCACGCCGCAAGCAAAAGGTAAAAAAACCCAAACTTGGTCATTTCCAGAACGGCCGGCAAGTTGCTATGCATTCATGCTTAAAATGCTAAACATGTACCCAGTGCAACCGTGAGTGGCCATGCAGCGGATGCCAGAAACGCAAGGTGGCCGACAAATGTCGTTTCAAAGACACCAACCAGCCAATTGCGGACAGGGTTGCCTTAGATAGGCAGAGAAAGAATCGTACCAACAACAAGACCAGCCCGGACCCAGGAGACGAGCCCGACATTGAAGGCACAAGAAGCGGTGATATTGACACTTTGGGTTATATGCCTTCCAATATTTATCTTGATCTGACGTCGGAACACGAGGTTCGTAACATTTTCTTTATTGTTTGACTCAACCCTAACGCTATACTTGCTTTCAGATCACCAGGAGTGCATCACAAGAATTTTTGAAGGATCCTAGAAGCTTTCCGCAGCTTGAAAGAGCTCTAAGAGTCATCCCCGCCAGGCCTTTTACCGGTATGTACTGTCAGCAAAGCAACTGAGAACATCTAGCTAACTGCGATATCAGACACGCTTGTCCAGAACTTCCTCTGCAATGTCAACTACCACTATTACATCATCTATCCGCCATCTTTCGTAGAGAAATATAAACTGTGGTGGACAGCACGAACCGAGAACCGCCCTCTTAGTATCCAATGGACTTGCCTTCTCCTAACAATTTGCGCATGTGCCTCGCAATATACCGATGTCGAATTGCAGCGGAATCTTGAGGCTGGCCTTGGTGATCCGATCCAGCGTATAAGTGAGCGATTTCATGAAGCTGCTCGCGAGCTGGGAAGCGCTATATCCCTTGGTCATGGCCACATTATCAATATCCAGCAACTTCTGCATTCTTGTTACTGGTTCAAGGCCGAAGCTCGTTTTGTCGAATGCTGGCATGTTTTGAACACTGCTATTCGAGAGGCCCAAGAACTATGTATGCTTGTGTATAGCTGGAAACTTGACAAGACTGCTGACTTTATCGCAGCCATCCATCAAGAAGGCAAGACAGGCCCCATCTCAGAATATGACTTGGAAGTAAGAAGGAGAATCTGGTGCATTCTGGACACTTGGGACTGGTATGTGATCTTCTGCACGGCTCGATGGATTTTGACTCATGTTCCAAAAGGCAGATTTCGACACTGTTGGGTAGGCCTATGATTATCGACCGAACCGACTGCGATGTCAGCCTCCCGAGTCTCAGCTTGGAAGGATGCCAATACTCGCCTCTATTACACATGAAGATGCAATGCAGCGTAATACGACAACTTTCTAGAAGATTCGGCTCGCCGAAAAACGTCATGACCCATGCAGATGTTCAGGAATACCAGGGCATTATTGAGACATGGATCGCAACCTTTCCACCTCCCTTCAACATCCAGCATCCGGACAGTTCTTCAGACGCTTCGTGTCCCTGGATGGTCCTTCACAGACATATACTGCATACTGTGACATTTTCAATGCTTCTACAGCCTATTCGTGGTTTTCTTACAAGACCCTTTGCTATACAATCCTTGGAGGCGGAGCTGCAAATACGCAGCGACGGCATCAACTATTGTTTAGAGCTGATGGCGGCTTTGCGTAGATTTTTCAAATATGTCTACCCCCGAGATGCGAAGTTCCATTTTGTTCTATTTTGTATTTTCGACATCTCGACAGTCTTATGCTCAGCAGTTCTTCATGATGAGCATCATACACTTCCTCGACGAGAAGATGTTTACAAAGCCATCCATGAGGCGCATGCCATGTTGCAAGAGCTTAGGATGGTGACTAAATCAGTCAAGGCATCATATGGGATCCTCACTCGAATCGTCCAGCGTCTCCCACGGCCAACAACGACGCATAACATGCCTAGCAGAAGCCCTGTACCGTCAAGACCCCAAGCTCCCCCAGAAGCTGCTGCATCGCCACAAACACTATCGCCAGGCAGCGTATCACATTCCCAAAATTCCCCTCCGGCAGCAAATTTCTCACCTTCTCCTGTTATTATCCCTACACCGGGGGCAGTGTCTCCAGTCTACACCTTGGGAGGTGTTCCTATCGTGGGTGGTGACTTTGTGCCTCCCATTGCATACGCTGCTACTGCACCATGTTCTGACTGGCAGCCACAATTGTACATTCAGAACCCAACAGGTTTCGTGCCCGCCGAAGTGCCCCCTGAGGGCACTGTGTTCGCGAACATCTCAGACGAAGAGCTGGGAGAATTGGCCAATTTATGGAATTACCAGTCTCTTGACTTCAGTTTCATGAGCACATAGTCATGCGTCCGGTGTGCCTATAGCATGGGTACAAGGCCATATCCGGCTGATATCTAGACGGACAGGGAGTGATAGCCAGGGAATACTGGAGATTGCTCAGGGCAGTCTTTGAGATGATAGGACTACGTGGTTTTATGGTAGCTATGGGAAATTCGACGCACCGATGATTTGCTCCCCTTTGGAATCATATGACTTATTAGCGCCAGGACGCTTTGATATATGACAGCTTGCCAAAGCGTGCTCATGGTATAGCCAATATTCGAAGTGAGCAACACGCTTGGGCTATGATAAGTAGCGTGACGAAATGAGCAGGACTTAAGGATTTACGAAACTATGAAAGAAATTTATTGCTATCGACTGGTGAAAACATTCGAAAGTTTTACGAGAGGGCTGCTCAAACGAGAACTGGGGTGTTTCATATGACAGGTTCGACTTTGCAAGCAGAGATTGTAAAGCTACGAAGTGGTTGTCGAGATGTACCGCTCTAGGTTGGTTTTTGCCATCCCGCAAGATCAGGTTACGCATTTGGGGAAGTTGTGATGAGATGATGACAACATACGCCGTGAACTTGTGATGCTCCAAGAGATGAATAATTGAAGCTTCACAGCACTGTAGAGGATAGGAACACCCACGTCCACCACATTATGTTTTTTTATTTATGATTAATGCCTGTCTACCCCTGTATAATGCAATACGTCTTAGTGCTCTGAACGATACCAATCTATAATAGCACAATAAACCCAACATGTCGTAAACTGTACATTTCGATCCAAGAGGGAGATGTTCCAAAATAACAAACAACCTATGGATCATGCAATCCATTCTTCCGTGCTCCCTTGAGATGGTACTTTTGATAAAACACCCAAAATGAGGCCAACTGTTTTGCGTGACCAAAGCCAATGAATGGACCTTCACAGGGCTACTCCTTGCAATGGAGGAGAGCCTTGATGATCTGCCAGGAGATAATTGGCCACAGAGTATGCCTCAGCAAGCCCGAGGATTATGCTCTCACGGTTGATGATGCATTGTTATCCCTGGGCTTTGGGGCCTTAGGTCAAGAAAACTCTAGCCTGATTGGTTGTTTGATGACTGAGCCGCCCACAAATAGATAAAGCCCAACCCCCTCTCAGTGTCACGCTTTGTCCCTCATCATTCTCAGTTTTCTCATCTCTTCAACCAGGAAACGCGCATCGTCAATCGTCTCAAGTCTTTCATCGTGAGGCTTGCGAAACCAGGTCTTATGCTGTCTCGACCTGTGCCGCCCGCGGCATGAAAGCTCTAGGCCCTATGCTGACGTATGCTCATGAGATCCATGCCGACTGGAACACGAGGGAACGATGAGAAGAATAAGCAGTCCTTCGTACCACATATTGCGACCCCAAAATGGTATCAGGTTGCTCGGGGCATGGTTTCCTCCTTCATTCCACGCCCATGCACTTCAATACCGCTGCTTTTTGGAGAAGGGGTTTGCAATGCTCTACAACGCACGCCAGCAAATAACCGAGAAAACAACAAAAGCAAAATTTGAAATTCTCCAAACACAATACACACCATGATGAAGAAAACGAAGAAAACAAACATGTAAGTGCGATGCAAGGAAGCTGAAAACAGGACCGCTTTGCCGTCGCACAGGAGGCAAAATGGGTATAATATTTACAAACAGAAAAAAGGTAGGGTATACGTTTCAACCTCCTGGCGGCTTCTGATCAACAGAACCACTTCGAACAACTTGCATACGCCGTGATGCCACATCGGAGGTTTCTATATCACAACAACATTGCTGGTCCTGTGGGCCCAGCTTCATATCTGTCTCGACAGTAGTCTCCCAGAGTTGGTTCAGGTCAACGACTTAGAGACTGCGGTAACCGCGGACAAGAAGATGCCGTCTATCGAAAAACGAGCAAGCAAGTCAAGGAAAGAAAAATCAACGAAATGCACAAACCTACCTTATTGAGTGATGTTGAGGGAAGGTGTTGGGACGAGCCAACGCGGCTAGTCTGGAGCCCCTACTGTTGGCTTTTGACCAAAGTTTAGGGACAGGCGCTGGCGACGAACCTTTGAACAATCCCTAAAACTGTGTACCGATACCAGCCAAGTCTGAGTTTGACGGAACGGTAACGACAGGATGCACCGTCTGGTATCTGGCCATGCCGGCTTCCAGGCTCGCAATGCTGTGTTCTCGAGGTTGACCGCCAGCAACGTGACCATTGTTGGCACCACGAGACTGGATGCGGGCAAAGACGTTATCGTGAGAGTACGAAGCCATACGGTACTGCGACAGTTCTGGGACTTCTTGGCGAGCTTCTACCGCAACGCTACCATCATCATCTATTAGCTGCATTCTCCATCACCCAATACCGAGAACGTTCAACACGTGCTTCCTCAGCGGGCAACACAACGCAACGCAACGTACCCGACGGCCGAACCCTGATGAGGGGCGACGGAAGACATGACCGTTGAAGGGTGATATTGGACGGGCGTTAGGGATCGAAGGCAGAAAGACCGAACTTGCTATGGATGAAGCGATTGCGGCGGCGGCGGCGATGTCGGTGATGATGATAGTGGCGGACGGAAGCGAACGACGATGCCAACGAATGCGGCCTTTGCCAACGACCGATGAGAATAATAATATAAGAATGGATACGAAAAAAGGGTCCGAGCAGCATGAGCTAGAAGCGATGTAGCGCAGAAGACGAGCAGCGGTGTTCAACGCACAGAGGAGAGCGAGGAGGAAGTGGGTGAAAGCTGGAGGAGATAGGTAGAGGCGGCGGCGGCGGCGGGTGGGGGAGGGACAGCACCCGCAAGAGCTTGATGGGCAAACAGCTCGGCGTAAGGCAAGGTAGCTT